>JAODXP020004923.1:32500-37500 GCA_027497455.2 Sardinella longiceps | reverse complement strand
TGTGTGTGTGTGTGTGTGTGTGTGTGTGTGTGTGTGTGTGTGTGTGTGTGTATGGTCCTGATGTGGTGCCAGGAACTGAGAGAAAAGCCCTGTACTGTTGCCACACACACACACACACACACACACACACCTCACGCTGACACGTCTCACAAATACTCATACGGGTTAGGGGCAATTGGGGCAATTGACAATCCAATTCCACAACAAACAAACAAACATTTTGAAGACGGGGTTTGAAATCTGAATTTATGAAATCAAATCCATTACTGCCATTAAAGGAGCTACACTGTAACCTCATCCACGTCAGATGATCCGTAGCTGCAGGCAGGCTACTCCATCTGAATTGCTCCGTAAGAGATCTGTTTCAGAAGACTGGACGTCATCAAAAAATCTTGCATATAATTGGACAAACCACTTGTCTGTCATCTTACTTCAACCACTTACATTGAAAGCTACCCGTTGCATCCCGTGATGCCACACGATTTCTAGTTTCTTTCTGTTCCAAACAGATATACTGTAAATGCCAGTATCATCATTGCCACAATAATCGATTTAATTCACATAATACAGATGTCTCTTTCATACATATTATTCATTTATGCACAATTTGCATCACTTTATTAGCACAATGTTCCTTTTTTATTTGCATTACACAGTTGATTATTATTAAATCCGCCAAAGAGGTTATGTTTTCGCCTGTGTGTGTCTGTGTGTCTGTCTGTCTGTGTGTGTGTCTGTCTTTCTGTGTACAACAGAACATTGTACTCTGTCCTTTTTGTTGTGCTGCGGCCTCCCTGTCTCCAAGACAAATTTCTCCCTGGTGGAGACCAATAAAGAAACCTTACCTTAACATAACTTGAAAAGTACAGCCCGGATTCGAATGAAATTTTCGGACAACGTGTGAATTGGGGCAAGTAGGAACTGATCAAATTGTGGTGGCAATCAGTGATCCAGAACACCATCTGGAAATTATATTGTGTCTGTGACCACATTGCCTTGGCGGAGGTCTGCACTCTCTGAGTGCTTTTCTAGTTGTTAATGTGATTATAAAATGCAAATAGGTTGGATGGAAACCTATGTACTGACAGGCAAAACACAAGTCTTCAACCAAGAGGTGAACACCATCAGACAGACGCAACACACCTCCCCTCTCTGCCCACTCTCTGCATGGCTGGCTGGGGCTGCTAACAAGAGCAGCGCTGGAGGAGTTTGAAGCAGCAGCAGCAGTGTAGCGACAGCACTACAGTAGCATCTTGAGGCAAACAGAAGAAGCACTTAATGCAAAAGACTGAAGTACTGGCACACTTTACTTCCTGAGAGCTCGCTAATACACTTGAGGAGTGAAGAACTTTCAGAAAATACACACAGGGGGAGGGGAGGGAGGGGTACTGTGACATGGAGGGATTGAGGAGAGCTTTTTTTTTTCTCCCGACAAAAACACCGTTCATTTCATCATCACGTAAGGGGCTTATATTTATTTCATAGTGAACAATAGTGCAGATCATAGGGGAGAAGGAGTGTCATCTTGCCTTTGAATGTCTAGTAAGGACTACTGATACTTGATTGATTCTATAATACTGACACTGACAATGAAATCGATCATACTATATGTTGTGGATAGTAGGGAATAACCCCCGGTCCTGCGAACAACAGCAATAATAATAATAATAATAATAATAATAATAATAATAATAATGAGTTACATTAGTATGTGCAGGCTATTTCAGACGCCTGTCTGGTTGAGCGAGTTGTTCATAGTCCATATGGGCCTGAATTTACATTTTTATTTTGGCTCCTGCCGATCTGCTAGATTAGAGTTATGTCAGTATTACAGTCAGGAACAGTCTTGTACTGACCCAGCTTACCGTCAAGCCTGTGAGCGCGCGCGCGCGCGTGTGTGTGTGTGTGTGTGTGTGTGTGTGTGTGTGTGTGTGTGTGTGTGTGTGTGTGTGTGTGTGTGTGTGTGTGTATTGTGTTTGTGACAGCATGAGTGCGCCTATCTGTAGATGGAACACTTTGTACACTCCCCTGTGTGTGTGTGTGTGTGTGTGTGCGTGTGTGTGTGTGTGTGTGTGTGTGTGTGTGTGTGTTAGACATGAATCCACACACACTTGCACCATACACACATACACTCACACACACACATACACTCTCTCTGTCTCTCTCTCACACACACACAAACACACACACACACACACACACACACACAAATGTAAACACACATGCATGCATGCCAATATAATATAACAAGACTGGACACCAATGACAGCCAAGGTCAGACTGTTTTCTTTTCCAGCCGGCTAATTATGAGAGCAGGTGACATGCCTTACCAACAAGCATAGCTTACAGATATTAAGCTACATACAGACACACGTGCACTGACACACACACACACACACACACACAGGCACGCACACACCAATGAAACGGACAAGAAACAGAGAAAAAGAATAAATGAGAGAGAATAAGGACAAAAAATGTGTGAGGATGAGTTAGAGTCCATCTCCCCTCTCAATTCACACAAACCCAGACAAGTCTCCATGGCATCCTGACACTCTTCCCACCCCTACCTCTCTCTCTCTCTCTCTCTCTCACACACACACACACACACAGACACACACAGACACGCACACACACACACACACACACACAGACACACACAGACACACACAGACACAAAACCACACACACACACAAAACCACACACACACAAAACCACACACACACAACGACCTGTATACTTGCCAGACATCACAGTTTGATTGAGGACCAGTGGACTAGCCCTCCCAGACATAAACAGCACTGCTTCTGTCTCATCTGCTGTCAATCATCCTATCTCTTCACCCTGAAATTCACTTCCTGTCTCTCTCTCTCTCACACACACACCTCACATCAGACCTCTTTCGCTCTCTCTCTTACACCTATCACATACAAACACACACACTCTCTCTCTCCCCACTTCCCTCCCTCCCTCTTTCATTCACTCTCACACAAACACACACGCGCACACACACACACACACACACACACACACACACATACACCATTGTGTCCTCCCATATGCCTCTTGCCTAGGGCGTTTTCAATGCAAGTAACCTATATTGAAATTAGGGCCCAGGATTGGCCATTTATAACCATGTAACCCTAGAGAGTCACATCCCTCTTCATCTGCCAATTCCCACGTCACAGAAGCTAGCTTAAGCTGGGCATACACTGTGCGATATTTTTGATCGTTAGACGCAGCACTAGCTCAAACTGTACGATTAATTCACAGGGTTAAAAGTTCATAGCTCATCGTTGATGTTTCTCACACTGTGCGATCTCATATTTGGCCACGACGCAACTGCTCACACTGCGCGAGCAAATACTGAGCACAAAACTCAAAATTATGGGAAGAAACCACTAAAAGAATAAGTCTTCTTGCCTGTTTGCGCTCCTCCAGTGTGGAAAAAGAAATGCATGGGCATACGGGACTTTGAAGACATGGGTTTTGTTTCATGTAGCACTGAAAGTGAATTCTGCATTATGTCTACAGCTTGCTGAATTCTGCACCAACTTTCATTGATGAAAATAAATAGGTTCTTTTTGGTTTAGTCCACTTGTTGCCATGGCTCAGTACACTTTCACTTTACCAATCGTATCCGAGCAGGCTCAGAGATCAAAAAGCATTAAGTTAATAGGGGAATCGTGTCGTGGCTGTGCTTAAACTGTGCGAACACCCTCATGAGGGACGACAGAATATCAAACCAGTTTGATTTTCAGCCGACCCTACGATTGTCGATCGGGAGGTAGTCGTGGGAGGTTAATCGCTTCTTGTTACCCTGTGCATACTACACGATATGAGACGTGTGTGTGTGTGATGTGTGTGTGTATGTGTGTGTGTATGTGTGCGCGTGTGAGAGTGTGTGTGTGAATACACCTCAAGAATCCTCTAGTCAGTTAACTTCTCACTTCCTGTTGGTGTTCATCCTGTACCTGTCTGCCAGGCTACATTACAGGTAAACAAATGGCACACGCACACACACACACACACACACACACACACACACACACACACACACACACACACACACACACACACAGGGTCACTAACTCAAGAGGGAGGTTAATTTCTTCTCTCTCTTTTTCTTTTTTTTTTGATTACGGATGCTATTATTGTTGTTGCTGACGTTGCTGTGTGCGGTCTGTAATCTGTATTTATCCGCTAAAAGCACTAGAGTAGTGCTGAGCGGCAGCAGCACATTACCCTAACAGAGGTCATGGGAAACCAAAGGCACAGCTGAGATCACATCAGGTCAGGCACAAATCTGGTCCACATCTTGCAGACATCTGGCCGGCCAATCAGTGACCATGCCACTTAACGATACATTATGCAAGAACTTCAAAAGTATTCAATATAGTCACCGGTTTAAAAAAAAAAAAAAAAAAAATCCTGAGCTCTGTACTGTTGTTAACCAAACCCTGACTTGCTAACTTTACCTGTACTTGACTGTAAGACAGTCTGTGTTGGATAGTGTCTGGTCAAATAACAGCCAAATCAGATCCACATCTAGTAGAGGCCCCACCTGACAGTTTGAAGGTCCACAGTCAAATGCCAGCATAGAGACCCCAGTAAAGCCAAACAACAGCTGAGATCTGGCCAACTGCTGGCTTTGACCTAGCTAAGCTAATTAGAAATCACACACTGTCAGGGACAAAGCTAGAGAGCTATGAGCCAAATAGCTGCATCTACCTCAGCAGCGGCAACTCCAGTCACATAACCAACATCCAAGCCACTGAGACTTGTGTTCCCACTAGGACTGCTGGGGTGGTTGCCTCTTAACACTAGGGATGGGAAAACAAATGTCAACATGTCCTTCCATGTTCTCTCTTGTCTGTGTGTGAGAGAGAGAGAGAGAGAGAGAGAGAGAATGTAGTGTGTGTGTGTGTGTGTGTGTGTGTGTGTGTGTGTGTGTGTTTCTTTCTTACTCTGACTGTGAACTTGAGAATATACATGGATG
>JAODXP020004923.1:12500-22500 GCA_027497455.2 Sardinella longiceps | reverse complement strand
TATTGATTCAAGTCATATCAACTATTTTACGGTTATGCCCCAAATTCCACTATCAGACCATTGTCATATAACTTTAAGTTTAAAAAAGAACGGCTCTGTAACGCCTCCAATACCTAAAGAAAACCAACTCTATCCTCTACCAACTCAGTTCCGGTGGGGTAAAAACAGTGGGCAACAATATCAGGCTGAACTAAACAGTATTCAAGGTGAAAATCTTGGAAAACTATTTTGTAACATTGTCAATGGTAGAATTGCTGATTTTTTAAAAGAGGAAAAGGCAATAAACAACTGCCAGATGGGATTCATGCGAAACCACAGATATGTACATAATACTAACAAAGGGAAAATATTTGCTTGTTTTATAGATTTCAAGAAGGCTTTTGACTAAGTTTGGCAAGATGGTCTATTATTAAAACTTTTAAATCGCGTTGGAGGTAAGACATATGATATAATTAAAGACATTTACAACAATAACAGACTGTGTAAAAATAAAAAATCAAAGAACATCCTATTTTAAGCAGGAGAAAGGGGTCCGGCAAGGGTGTACTCTTAGCCCACTACTATTTAACCTTTATATTAATGATTTAGCAGTAAATATTGAAAACTCAAAATCCCCAGGACTGACTTTAGAGGGGAGAGAAATCAAATGTTTGTATATGCAGATGATCTTTTAATTTTATCTCCAACTGAAGGTGCTTTGCAGGAAAGCCTTTCAATTCTCAAAGCATACTCAGAAACATGGAACCTCAAAATTAACACGGAGAAAACCAAATTAATGATCTTCCAGAAAAAAACATCGTCTGACAAGAAATAAATATGTCTTCACTCTTGGCGGAGATAGACTTTGTCAAGTGGCAAATTATAACTACTTGGGTCTGACATTATCGTCATTGGGCAACTTTGATTTGGCTATTAAAGACCTCACTGAGAAGGCACATAAAGTTTACTTTGCAATTGGCAGATCATTATATCAATTCAACCCTCCAGTGAGACTGTGGCTGAAAATTTTTGATTCAATTATTAAGCCGATTCTTCTGTATGGTAGTGAAATATGGGGCATTAAGTACAAACAAAACTATGACACCTACTATCCAACCAAGACAGGTGCCATTACAATGCACTTGTAGAAAGGGAAAAACACCCAGAGAGAGACCCTTTTAATTACCTGAAAACTAAATATAATTTGAATGGAATGTACATGACAAAGGCAAACATTAAAAGTATGGAAAAAGAAGCAAAACAAGAATATTACCAATATTGGCTAAACAAAATTGAAAATTCTAACAAACTTAACTGTTTCAAAAAAAATCTAAAGTAAATAAGAATTGGCACCCTACCTTATAGAAATTAAAGATTTCAAACAAAACTACTAACCACCTATAGGGTAAGTGATCACTCCCTTGCCATAGAGTCCAAACAAAAAGACTGCATTGCTCTAGCGGCACAATATGTATCAAAATGTCACAAAATGAAAAAGTGAGTGACCCTTTTGTAATGTGGCACAATCCATGTAGCCTGTTGACAATAGCAATTTTTTTGTTGTTTTTAATAGTTATTTAGGTTTCCTTTCATTTCAGGTTTCTTTTATGTTATTTTTTGTAAGCTTTGGCAACACTGCTGAATAGAGGCATGCCAATAAAACACCTTTGAATTTGAATTTGAATTTGAATTTGAATTTGAGAGATGAGAGATGAGAGAGAGAGAGAGAGAGAGAGAGAGAGAGAGAGAGAGAGAGAGAGAGATGAGGACGTTCTGAGTAGGCGTTTAAGTGCATGTGGTTGGCTGTCTCCATTAGGCCTAGTGTGTCTGTTTTCATTGTCCGACTCTCTGAATGCGGGTCTTTCTGTTTGTGTTTTTGTGTCTTTGAAAGATATGCAGAACTCAGATGGGCCCTGCTGACTCAGCTCTTCTAGCTCTCCTATGACTCAGCAGGAAAAAAAAATATCCATGTAACAAAATACAAATGCTTGGCAAAGCTCTCTCTCTCTCTCTCTCTCTCTCTCTCTCTCTCTCTCTCTCTCTCTCGACACACACACACACACACACACACACACACAAAAACACACAGACAGACACACACACACTCACACTCACACTCACACACACACACACACACACACACCGCTATGTCCTCTTCCCCTGCTGGACAGTAGATTAAAGGACAAATGTAATTAAGGTGAGCTTAGCTTAGCTCTGCTGTGCTATGACTCCCTGATCCACCCGTAAAACCTGCCCTCGCCTTCAAAAACGTGCTTGCGTCTGATTAGCGCACACACACACACACACACATTCCTCCTCTGAATGCGGGAATGATGATATCCCCATGCATATGTCCCAGACGCTGCGGCGGCATCTCTGCTCGTGCATGACAGAACACAGAGCTCCACCGGGGCATCAGGACTGAGGGACAGAGTTTAGAGTGGTAGAGTAGGTGTGTGTGTGTGTGTGTGTGTGTGTGTGTGTGTGTGTGTGTGTGCGTGTGTGTGTGTGTTGTGTGTGTTTGTATGTATGTGTGTTTTAGAGTCTGTGTTTGGGAGGGGGAGGGAGGCTATACTGTTAGTAGGTGGTGATCGAGTTAGTGAGTTGATTGAGTGTTGAGTGAGTTAGTGAGTGGTGCAGGAGAGTGAGAGAGGTACTGGAGTGAGGGAGTGAACGAAAGAATGGTGGAGTGAGCGAGTGGTGCATGAGAGAGTGAGAGAGTGGAGAGTGATGCAGCTGAGGGAGTGAGACTCAGCTCTTCTAGTTGAAGTGAGTGAAGTGAGTGAATGAGTGAGTGAGTGAGAGAGAGAGTGAGTGGTGCGAGTGAGTGAGTGAGTGAGTGAGTGAGTGAGTGAGTGAACAAAAGACTGGTGGAATGAGGGAGTGATACAGGGAAGTGAGTGAGTGAATGCGTCAGTGAATGAGTGAGTGAATTAAGTGAGTGACTGAACTGAGTGAGGGAGGTGCATCAGAGAGCAGAAGAGGGAGCTAAGAGAAAGATGGACAGATGGAAAAAGGAAAGTAAACAGAAAAAACTGAGGGAAGAGGAACAAATGGGCAGAATACCAGAGAGAGAGAGAGAGAGAGAGAAAGTCAGAGAGAGGGAGAGAGAGGGACAGAGAGAGAGAGAGAGAGAGAGAGAGAGAGAGAGAGAGAGAGAGAGAGAGAGAGAGAGAGAGAGTTGCTGGCCTTGTTCTTGCTTGTTAGTGTTCAGCATTTCTTCTCAGCCTTTCCTGACAGCTCGGTGAAAAGGGTAAAGCAGCAGTCTGTCCAGTCTCCAGAGGACAGACAAACAACCCTTACTGTCACCTCCAACACACACACACACACACACACACACACACACACACACACACACACAAAGTTATCCTCCTCCTACCTTACACACAAACACACTCAGAGACGACAAGTGCGTTGAGGTCATGAAGAAAGTGTGTGTGTATATGTGTGTGTGTGTGTGTGTGTGTGTGTGTGTGTGTGTGTGTGTGTGTGTGTGTGTGTGTGTGTGTCTGTGTATGTTTGTGTCTGCAACCCGACACCTCAGAGAAAGGGATGAGGACGAGAAGAGAGAGAGAGGGAGAGAGAGAAAAGGAGAGGAGGAGCGGAGGGAAAAAGAAGCGAGTGTCCAGTGGAACATTTCTTTCCTCCAACTCAGCACTTTCCAGTGGCTGCCAGCACTCTCTCACGAGGCTTCGCCCTGCTGGTCACCACGGAGACCAGGGGTCACGTTTCCCGGGCACACTGTTGAGAGCTTGCTGCTCTGGTGTGTGTGCAAGTGTGTGTGTGTGTGTGTGTGTGTGTGTGTGTGTGTGTGTGTGTGTGTGTGTGTGTGTGTGTGTGTGTGTGCATGTGTGTGTGTGTGTGTGTGTGTGTGTGTGTGTGTCCCAGCTCACAGGCACAACCACAGCAAAACTGTTTAAAACATAAAGTTAGCTACTTGTTGCCTTGCCATCTTCTCTGTCTAACGTGAAGTAGCAGGCTACAGCTAAAAACTTTGTCTTGACCAACAAAGACAAACATGAACGGCACCTTATGTTTATCTTGTTGTTGGGACAACAATGCAAAGATACTGACTGCTAACTTTGATATCGCTTTGGTCCTTTAAGGCAGCATGAAGTAGAGAACTACACTGCCTTCAAAACTGGGCAAGATGAAGATATCTGAGAGGCCTTGCTAACACTGAACAACAGGGCATGCATGCATGTGAGTTTGTGTGGAGTGTGTGTGTGTGTGTGTGTGTGTGTGTGTGTGTGTGTGTGTGTGTGTGGTACACAAGAAAGAGACAGAAGAGCTTATAGGAACGGCAATGAAAAAAACTGTCTATTTTAATGCAACATAAACACACACACACACACACACACACAACACACACACAACACACACACAACACACACACACACTTCCTCCACTTAATATTGGAGTACATGCTGCACAGATGCACACTTACAAACTCTAACATACACAGCTTTAAGCATCATGACAGCTTCCTAATACACTGCAATGTCAACTCAACAAAAAACACTCAAGATTTGTTTGAACAAAACAATATCTCACAACACACACACAACACACACACACACACACAGTTCCTCATCTGATGAAGCCATCACTGTCACAGTTCATCACACGAAACACACTCTCTCTCCCCAATCTCAGCCTCGGCACATGCATTTTTAAACGCACGTCCGGAAACGTCACTTAGTGACACAACATGAACACAGCTCAAAAATACCTCCACCACTTAACACACTGTGACTTCCAAATCTCTGTGGAGAGAGGCTCTACACTACATCATACACTTTCACCCAATCTCTTGAATGACGTCTTACACACACACACACACACACACACACACACACACACACACACACACACACACACACGCCTGCATGTAACTGTCATGTATGCTTCAAACTAAGGCAGCTTAGTTTAATGGCTGCATTGCTCTGGAGAATAGGCTAGTGCTATATGAAAGGAGAGATGAGAGCATCCTGAAGGTAGGGGAATTTTAAAGATCAGAATACTTCTCACACACACACACACACACACACACACAGTAACACACTCACATACATAAAGCTCTTTTTCACCCTGGAGAAAGTAAAGTGCGGGAGAAAGTGCCAGAGAGAGAGAGAGAGAGAGAGAGAGAGAGAGAGAGAGAAAAGAGAGAGAAAAAAAGAGAGGAGAGAGAGAGAGGTGAGCCTGGGGGCGGTTGGGTGGGGGGGTGACAAAGGGGTCGTCTCCGCCGGGACCCCCAATCACACCGACGCTGTGCTGCATCAGCAAGGGTCCCCAACTCTCAGCTTGGATTAACACAGCCCCATGTTCACAGCATAGGCCCCTGATGGGAGCACTTACATAAGACCTCACAGAGATGGAGGGAGGGAGGGAGGGAGGGAGAGAGAGATGGAGGGAGGGAGGGAAGGAGGGGAGTATGGGGGGGGGGGTATAGGGAGCCAAGAGATCAGAAGCAAAAGAGAACAGTGGAATTACATAGGGAGCTAAATAGAGAGGGATAGAGAAAAAATGACAGAGAAAAAGAAAGAGAAGAGAAATCCAGAGACATCAAGAGAGGTATGGAGTGATAGAGAGGCAATGACACAGAGAGAGAAAAAGGATGTATGTAGATAACACAGGAAGAGAGAAACAGACAGGGGACTGCAAGAGGGACTGAGGAAATGCGTTGTGAAGAGTGTGACAACACATAATCAGTGAGTGAGAAAGAGAGAAGAGAGGAAAAGAGAGAGAGAAGAGAGAGAGAGAGAGAGAGAGAGAGAGAGAGAGAGAGAGAGAGAGAGAGAGAGAGAGAGAGAGAGAGAATGCAAGCTTGATCATGCAAGTACTGGTCCTGTACTGCAAGTTGCGGAGCTGAAAGTGGCCCCAGCTGTGGCGATGGATGCAGATGTGCAGTGTACAGTATCCTAGCCTCCTGCCTTACACAAGCACCCATGGGACCGCTCAGCAGGCTGCAGCACCCCACTGCTAACACAGGAGCCCCTCATGCCCATCAGCTTCACGGACACAACAACACACACTAGACCACAGGAGGAGGAGGAGGGGGGGAGGAGAAGAAAGAGAAGGAAGAGGAGGAGGAAGAGGAGGAGGAGGAGGAGGGGTAGGAGAAGGAAGAGGAGGAGGAAGAGGAGGAGGAGGAGGAGGGGAGGAGAAGGAAGAGAAGGAAGAGGAGGAGGAAGAGGAGGAGAGGGAAGAGGAGGAGGAGAGGAGGAGGAAGAGGAGGAGGGTAGGAGAAGGAAGAGGAGGAGGAGGAGGAGAGGGAAGAGGAGGAGAGGGAGGGGGAAGAGGAGGAGGGGTAGGAGAAGAAAAAGGAGGAGGAGGAAGAAGAGAGGGTTTAGGAATCTTGCTCAGTGGGGGGCCGGCTCAGAATAACCATGAGAGGGAAGGCAATAGTCTGCCTGCTGGAGGAGAGGCTGAAGATGGCCAGAATAAGCAACAAGAAAAACTTAACGTTTCATAGCTTGCTTGTCCGAATAACCCTCACTGGCTTACAGTCGTCAGAAAACATTGCTTACATGGCAGCCATCTTATTCAAAATGTTGCCTTAATCTTGTTAAAGGAAAATCTGTAGTCATTTCCAATGGCCCTGTTTGTGGTCATATAGCATGTTAAATGCCGTGCATTTAAAAGATCATCTTTAATGTCCTGTGTGATTTAGCCAGGCTCACTTAACCTCAGACAGTGTAGTGTGCTTCACTTTCTCAACCAATGGAGATCAATCAGCGCTACTAGTGTGAGCTTGATTCTCATGGCCTCTATTCAGGCAAGTGTACTTCCAGGGCCGTCTAGTGTACTGCACTGTACTGTACTGCATACTTTCTTACTAAGAGCCTACCTGGCTAAATGTGGATGGAAATAATGGACTGAGAGCACTCCAGCTAGATCAACTGCAACAAAGCGCTGAATGTAGCCTACATATGAACCAAGCCTATTATGTAAAGCCTGACCTCCTGCAGTAACTATACACACACACACACACACACCCTCTCTCTCTCTCTCTCTCACACACACACACACACACACACACACACACACACACACACAGAAAACACAGCAGAGAGGGGGAGAAAAAGAAAGAGAGAGAGGGAAAGAGAGGGAAAGAGAGAGAGGGAACTAGAGTAAGGCCTGAAGAGAGGAGTGAAACCGGTTAACTCTGCTCAATTCCCCTGGAAGACCTTATGCATGTTTCCAAGTGTTTACTGACAGATGACCACACACACCAAAGCCCAAAGGAAGCTTCAAAAAGCAAACCCTCATAAAAGATAATGTAACAACTATTGGCAAACATCAATCAAATCCGTGCATAACAAAAATTGGTTGGGAACACAATCACAATCTCTCTCTCTCACTCACACACACACACGCACGCACGCACACACGCGCACACACACACACACACACACACACACACACACACACACACACACCTTCGTTAGCATTAATCTAGGCCTACTTTTTTTCCAAGCTGCACATTGTTCCAACTTTCCATGTACAGCAAAATCCATCTCTCTCCTAGTCCTAACCCACTTTTTGTGTGTCTGTGTGTCTCTGTGTCTCTCTGTGTGTCTCAGGGCATATTAGCTTGAACGTCACTGGAAACAATGACATGGCTAAAATAAAATAGAATAATATAAAATAAAAGAGTCTGAAAGTCCCAAGCCAACCCTTAGAGCTCTGATGTGGAAAATGAAACGAAAGCCTACAGTGATGATCCAAACACTGGTGCCTGTGTCAGCATATGAGCTGAGGGGGCTAGTCTATCCTGTGGCTGTCACCATCCATTACCAACAAGCACAATGCACACGTGCACTCCTGTATTAAATAAATAAATAAATAAACAAATAAATAGCATCACAGTGCCTGGAGCTCTGTCACAGACAGGGGCAGCTGGCACCAGCCCCAGTCCCACAACAGTGACCTGGAACTGGGGCTGCCCTGCAGTGGGCCTCCCTTGTCAGGGGTGTCTGCATGAAAGTGTGTGTGTGTGTGTCTGTGTGTGTGTGTGTGTGTGTGTGTGTGTGTGTGTGTGCATGTGAGTAAAGGCAGGCTGATACAGCCTCCATCAAGAGGCCAGCTGAGACCCAGATGCCAAATTACCCAAAAGAACAGAGTGTGACTGCCCAGCACGTGTACGTGTCCGTGTGTTTGTGTGTGTGAGTGTGTGTGTTTGTGTGGGGGTGCAATTTCAGTGAACTTTGTGTGTTTTTCAGTAGTATGAGTATGGTTTTCAATGACATGTCTGAGAGTCAGCTTGTGTGTGTATGTGTGTGTGTGTGTGTGTGTGTGTGTGTGTGTGTGTGTGTGTGTGTTTTCCTAGCCAAAGCCTGCGTTTCAGACAGCTGTGCCTGCTGTGGCGTGTGTAGGTACTGCATGTGGGGGGCATGAGTTAGGTGGGGCACTCTCATGCTCTCAAAGTCTCCTTCTCACCCGTCGCCATAGCTGCTCTCAACACCGACCCTGGAACACACAAATTCCTACTTCCAAACTTTTAAACAAAAGCTGCTAAAACCCTGCTTCCTCCAAAAGAATACTATTTCTAAAATTAGTCTACCTCCACCAAAGGGGCAGCATCTAGTAAGTACCTAGCGCGCTCTCTCTCTCTCTCTCTCTCTCTCTCTCTCTCTCTCTCTCTCTCTCTCTCTCTCTTCTGTTCTGCTGTCCTGTTTCCAGACTGGCAGCAGGAGCGATGACTCAGGCGGAGCCCTGTCATCGATAAAGCCCATCCTCCTCCTCCTCCTCCCCCACTGAGGACTGGAGGACACACTGATCCGTGGCCAGCTCGGCTGACCGCTCTCTCTCTCTCAGGGGTGAAGGCCAGGCCTGTGGCCCTGCCGTGCCAGCTGGCCTCCAACTCATCAGTGAGTGTGTGCAGTCGGTGACACCCAGCCAGGTGTGTGACACAGCGCAGTCTGCCTCTGACAGGACCAGAGAGCTACAGCGGAAGTGACTAAGGCAATTATACTATACCAACAATCAAGACCAGCTCAAAACAACTCACATTACCTATGTAGCGCTATGGTTGAATGGAACTTGCTTCCTGATCAAATTTCAAAAATCCATAATAGCGTTTAAAGTTTAATCCATAATAAGGTTTAAAAAGCAAGCAAATCTCATGGGTGTCAGCAATGAATCAAAATACTGTATGCATCACTCAATTTGACTTTGAGAGTATTTTGTAGTACTGTATGCATACTATATATGCCTATTTTGTGCAGTAAGTGGCACCCAGGAGTGTGACATATCTCAGTCTGACACGGACAGGAACAGAGAGCTACTGCAGAAGCAATGTGGAAGGAGGGGGTGACTATGAAACACACAAAAAAGAACAATCTGTGTGCGTTTCCTGTTAAGGCTCACTGTCATGCAAGTGTCATTTTTGAAATCACATTATGGACAGTAGTTGAGGGAATGGCAAGAATGTGAAAAAGACAGCAAATGTTGGTTTGTATCAAAAGTCTAAAATCTAAAGCGTTTCGCTTTGTGTAACTACAAGTCACTTTATGTGTTATTTCAGATAAACAGGAAGATGCAAATGGAGCAGGTGTGTCTAAAACAGATGATTGACAGGTTCTCTAATGCATATGTCTGATGAGTTTTGCTGAGACAAGCTCAAAAACAGCATTCAGAGCCACTCTCCGACCTTCTGCGTCCACTGCTGAGTCCACAGAGATTCAGTATCGTACCTCTATGGCCCTGCCCAAATCAGCCTATTAGTCCCTCTCCTGGGTACGTGCACTTGACAAGACTTTACTCTTATACACACACACACACACACACACACACACACACACACACACACACACACACACACATTTGTAGTTCGAACTCTAAAAACAGATCTGAAGGGGACACAGTCGGGGCCCAAATGACAGATGCTGATAGATGGCGGGAAATCAATACTTTAATATTGTTACTCATGTGGCCTTTTAACTGGCTTGCCAAATGCAGAGATAGCAGGCTGCCAGTGCCAACCTGGCTCAGGACTGGCTGGCTGGCTACTGTAGGT
>JAODXP020004923.1:0-5000 GCA_027497455.2 Sardinella longiceps | reverse complement strand
AAGGAGGAAGAGGGCGCGAGAGAGAAATAGTCGGAGAAAGGAGAGGAAAAAGAACATCACGAACCCTCTCCATGCATTAGGCTTGTTTCAGCACGCCTGCGGCAGCGTTCACCACAGAGGCCACGCAGAGAGAGAGAGAGAGAGAGAGAGAGAGAGAGAGAGAGAGAGAGAGAGAGAGAGAGAGAGAGAGAGAGACTGCTCTTTCAATTCACTGATGGGTGATTCCAGGGAGTAATCAAAGAATGCTGCTACTCACACACACACACACAAACCAAAAACAGACACACACACACCCCAAACGCCGCAGGTGGTGTCTCAGCTGCATATCGTCATGGTTACATCATCACAATGACCACCACCGCCATCATCATCATCATCATCATCATCATCAACGCCTTCATTGCCTACAGCAACAACACCAGCATCAGCATCATCACCACTGATGACCATCACCACTATCATCGCCGTGGTCACCCATGGCAACAACACCAGCATCATCTGCTGCAGAAAGCCCTGTCTAGATGTGCCGGGAGCCATTGGGTCACTCCCCAGAGAGTGAGCTACTAAATGATGTTAGTCCTTACGACAGCAGAGGTCAGACATGGGTGAGGAGTGAGACACACAAGCACACACACACACACACACACACAAGCAAGCACACACAACATATTTCCAAATAATCTCTATTAAACTGCAATTTGTGTGAAGTAAATACAAATCAGGCCAAAACAATCCAATGTAAATATATTTCTGTAATCAATTGCATACAGAGTTAGAGGGTCTTGCATATGAACTCTTAATATGATGACTTGATGGATGTACTGTATGTATGGATGGATAGATAGAAAAATAGAGATGGATAGAGAGAGAGAGAGACAGAGAGAGAGAGAGAGAGGGGGGAAGACAGAGAGAGAGTGCATAAAACAGTGTTCGACCAAAGTCATTACTTAGCGCATGAGCACACCGATGTTGGGTGGAATGGCATTGATCTGACAGCCTGGTTGGCGTGTGGAGCAGATGTGAGCACAGGCTAAGAGCTCTACTTGTTCCTCATCAGGCCTAAAACACAGATTAAGCCACTCAGTTAGGGGCGAGAGATAAGCCTAATTGGGTCGATAAATCAATGGATTGGTTAAGACCAGCGCCCTCTCCTCTGATGGAGTGAGGGAGGGAGGAGACAACAACAATCAGATCCACTCCAGAGCACATCAGATCCACTCCAGGGGAACATACTGAACTTGCCACATGGCTTTAGGTGTGTCTCACCATCAACCTCCATTATGACCTACAAAAAAGTTTAGATTTGCAGAGCTCTCTAGTCAACCAATTCTATTCCTCCTTTAGAGGCTCCTGCACAATTTCTGTTGGGTGGAAACAGTGTGTAGTCTTGTTCATATATCTTTGTTTGGTTCCCTAGTTCCCTTATACAACACCAAATGATATTTCAGCATTTTGAGGGGTAGGTGCACTCTGCAAGATTGTTATGAGGGCTGCAAGTATAAGGAACATAGCAAAAACACACACAGGGCATAAAAAATCTGCTTGAGAGAAACCCTTCAGTGAATGAGACTTGAAGGGTCAAGAAATGGCTTCTATCAGCCACACCTCCCGGTTATTATCCTGGAAAGCGGTTGCGGTTGGAGCACTAACTGACTGGCTCAGTTTCATCGCTCTGGCCGGCCATAAATACCTCCGGAGTCACAGCAGCTCCAGTTCCTGGGCATCACTCTGAGGAGAAGGCCCGTTGGCCGGCCGGCTGGCCAGAGAGGGGAGCGAGAGGAGGGGCATTTGAAGTCAGTAAGACAACCCTGCCAGGCACTCTGCGCCACTATTCCACTCTGTGGCAATTTCTCTGGTGCCAGTGACGGATTCGAGTGTTGCTGTGGTTGGTGGAGTCGGTCATCGGGGTGTATGCAAAGTGTGTGCAGCAGGCAGCGTTCAAACACACACCTTCTGAGCTGCCATATTACATAATACACCTGTTTGCTTACCTATTGTTCGTGAGAGTTAGGCTGATTTGATCCTCCGCTTTCACATCGTTTCACTTCGGGCAAAGCGTCTGAAACATCTCCATTGGCAATTGTTTCCTCTCTAGAGGGCGCTATGCGGCTTGCAATGTTTTGAAACATTTAGCTATATCAAACGTATATAAAAAATGTTTTGTTATCTTGACTCGAGGTTGGTGAGGTTAGTGGCAATACTGTAGCTTCCATTTCTCACTCTGTTCGCTGAATTTGACCCGCACAGACTAGTGTCGGAGGAAACAAAACTTCATTATGCTCTGGAGGAACGAAATTAAATGAGCGGAGATAGTAGTAGTTCGCCTGGCTACTTCAGAGTCAACTGTGGAGATGGTTGTAAAGCAACAAGAAGCATTTGAAATGATTCAGCTAGATTTTAAGTAGTGCTTGGAGTTGATTCTCTGGTGCTGAACCACACGCTGCTCTATGTATGGGAAACCCTGCGAATACACATAGTGGTTTGGTGATGGTGATCAAGACAGAAGTGAATTCAACATCTGTTTGTCTTGTTCTTCTCTGAATCTATGAGTTCATAAAGCTGATGATGCAGAAGAACAAGAGTTTGTCCACAATGGAATGTCATGCACTTATTGCTGAACATGAATTTGCATGCTGGACAAACATGTGAGAATCTGTTATAAGCAGTGGCAAAGTTAACAGATCTGTTTTTGAAGGTTAGACGAAAATGCTAACTTCACTAGCTATAGCCTGTTTCAACAGCAATTCATCTCAACAGCAAATATCTTAAGGATGCAGTGCAATAGCCAAGGTAGTGGGGAGAGTAAACACGTGTGTGTGTGTGTGTGTGTGTGTGTGTGTGTGGGTGTGTGTGTGTGTGTGTGTGTGTGTGTGTGTGTGTGTGTGTGAGTGTGTGTAAACAGATGAGTTTTACATTCACAGATGAGTCACAGAGTTAAGACAATTCAAATAAAAAGATGTTTTCCAGAGATGCTAAGTCAGAGGCTGAAGACAAACACAACAAAGAGAAAGCAGTGCAAAGGCAGAAGTCAGAAGGATGAAAGCAAAGCCGGTGAGCCAGAGAAACAAACAAGTCACAGTGGAGCCGCAGAGAGAACTCCACAGAACGGGAGAACAGGGAGGACGGAGGAGAGGCAAAAGGCAAAAGTAGACGGGAGACAAAGGCACAAGAGTGATCATCAGTATTCTGCAGCTTCTCGCTGAGCTCCCTCTCCTCTCCTCTCCTCTGCTCTTCCTCCACAGCAGTGGGCAGCGGGGCCTTGGGCCAGTCAGCCAGTCAATTACTGCCCTAATGGAAATGACCTCCACTGGTGTGCGTGGTGAAAACTGATTACTCATTTACAGGCTCCTCTATGGGACAGAATTCAAATAGAATTCCATCTCTTTCTCTCTCCCTCTCTCTCTCTCCCTCCCCAGTAGCACCTCGCTGTCTTTCTTTCTTTCATCACACTCTCTCTCTCTCTCCCTCTCTCTCTGTCCTCGGCAGTCCCTCACCTTCTCTCTTGCTCTCACATGTTACACTGGACTCTCTCATCTTCTTAAGCTCCATGGCACCCCTCTCTCCCAACCCCCACTAGCACTGGCTCAAGGATTCCCTGTGACAGCTTTAAGCCAGCCACACTGCACTGCCCGCTCCACAGAGATCCCACGAGCACTGTGTATAAGTGTGTGTGTGTGTGTGTGTGTGTGTGTGTGTGTGTGTGTGTGTGTGTGTGTGTGTGTGTGTGAGAGAGAGAGAGAGAAAGAAAGAGAGAGAGAGAGAGATTGTTCGATTGTTCGATGCAGTATGTCAATATGAAATTGTCTGCATGTGTTTGTTAGGATGACACTCGTTTTGTTTATGTGCAGTAGCTGGGCTTTCTACAGTATAGGCATGTATGTGTCAGTGGGTACTGGGGATGGTGAATTATGTGTGTGTGTGTGTGTGTGTGCGTGTGTGTGTGTGTGTGTGTGTGTATGTTAAAGGGGAAGCACCTTCAATCTACCCAAAAAGCAGGGTGAGCTCATCCCTCATCACTTAATGGGTCACTTGGGGTCACTTAACCGATCTCTACCACTTTAACGTCCAGCACACAGCCGTCAATAACACATATTCACAAAATGGTCATTTGACCACTGACCAGCCCAAGCCTGACCTGTACGAGAGGGACCATATTTCTACCATTTAATAATTCTGTAAGAGAGAGACCATATTTCTAGTAGTTACACAGAGGGCAGGTAAAGTAATAAATAAATAGAAACTTTGCAGGACTTCCAGCTCTGCTGTTATTCTCACAGGCGAGTTGGGTGGCTCGATGCTGTCAATCCCTGACACAAATTCCAACCCACCTCCCCTTTCCCCTTAAACTAGTGCTGTCTTGAATACAGTACACATTACTCTTATGGAGGAGTTGCCAGCTGCTGTCACACTGACCCCTAGAGGTTGATGGCAGAACAGCAGATCTGATTCTGAATCTGCCTCTGAAATATGTTTCTCATCATCATACTAGCACTTCTCTTTAATAAGAGTTGAGACTGAGATAGATTGATTATTGATTATCCACTAAATTGATTCAAATAAGAGGATCTCTTAAAATATAAAACTGGGCATAATCATTTCAGATCAACCGGTGTTGAATCAACACAGAGGGGGGCTCACAAGGCCATTTTGTATGTTTGTATGTTACTGATGCTCAACTCATACCATACAGCAACAGTCCTTCAAGTTAACGGCAAATAAAGCCACATACATGCATGCGTTTAAAATTGTCAACGTGAATGTGTATGACAGGTGCTATGACTATCATTCTTACAATTTTTCCCTCAAATCAGTTGAGTAGCTGCTGAACCTGATTAATAAGCACTACAAGCACTTTGTTGAACTTTGTTCATTCAAAGCTTATGACCATGTTACTGCCATAAACACAATCAGATGTTAGCAAGCAAGGAAATGATAAGCAAACAATGAGATCATATAGTGTATCTGCACTATGCTTTCCATTCCCTCCTCAGAGCTACAGA
>JAODXP020004922.1:35000-37500 GCA_027497455.2 Sardinella longiceps | reverse complement strand
TCCTGTCTTATTCCTTTAAAATGACTTCTGCCTTACCTCCTCGAAAAAAAGAATCGTGGGTCTTCCGCAAAGGCTTCCCTGCTATCCTAACAAACAACTGTTCTACTGTGAAAACAAACAAAAGGTCACCGGCCCGTCACCAGTCACAATGGTTCAAAAGATAAACGAGGGAAAGAAAAGACAATGAACGTTAAATGTGGGTAACGAAATCGTAGCGGTCCGTAAAGCGTGCGATCGGAGAGTGCGAGCTGCGGCCATGTTGATTTGGGTGGCCTTTATAGGCGGAGCCAGGACACCAGCACCCCTGCACACCTGCACACAATCAAGAAATGACAAGCAGGGAGAGAAACCAATAGAGGAGGAGGATAAACACAAGGGCACGTAACACCCCCACCGATAAGAATAAGTTGGAGGGCAAAATTAAAGCAGCAATAACATGTGCCCAGTAAATACATAATTGCATCAAAGATATGAGAAAAACCAACAAAGGTATACTTATCGTAGATAAGAGGAGAGATTTCCCATCCCGAATGAGAAATCCTGCAGATGACAAATAAAGTTAATATCACCCGACAATTTATGAAGAACGAAAAAGGTTAAACGCGAGATAACGCATCAGCAACTAGATTGTCGCGACCACGGATGTGTTTAATGACAATGTTGAAGCCCTGAAGAACAAGACTCCAACGCATCAGTCTTTGGTTGTTGTTGCACATTCGGTTCAGAAACGTTAACGGGTTGTGATCCGTAAAAACGGTCACTGTGGCAGCGCCCCCGACATAGACTTCAAAGTGATGCAGCGCGAGCACCAACGCAAGCGCTTCTTTTTCGATAGTGGAATATGCGCGCTGGTAGTGATTGAATTTGCGCGAGAAGAAAGCAACTGGATGTTCTAGGCCATCAGCACCACGCTGACACAGGACAGCACCAGCGCCTAGATCACTCGCGTCGATTGTGACAGAGAACGGCAGGTTGAAATCTGGCGCGGCCAGTACCGGCGCGGTGGTGAGGAGAGCTTTCACGGAGTCAAACGCAGCTTGACAAGAATCACCCCATTTAAAGACACGCTTCGTGCTCAACAAGTCGGTCAGTGGGGCGGCCACGGACGAAAAGTTTTTGCAGAACGATCTATAATACCCGACCATGCCGAGGAATTTGCGTAAATCTCGTCGGGTGGTCGGAGCTGGAAAGTTCGTGATGGCTTCGACTTTTGCCTGGACGGGGCGAACCTGCCCACGCCCAATGACTTTACCGAGGTAAACGACGGACGCCTGGCCAAAGACGCACTTGGCCAAGTTGACGGTTAATTCAGCGCGGGACAGACGGTCAAAAACTGTGGAAAGGTGTTCGAGGTGTTCACGCCAGGTGGCGCTATACACGAGAAGGTCGTCTAAATAGGCCTCACAGTTTGGGACACCATCTAAGACGTTATTGACCAAGCGCTGAAATGTGGCGGCAGAATTTCGAAGACCGAAAGGCATGCGGACATATTGCAAGAAATGGTCTGGTGTAGCAAATGCTGCTATCTCCTTAGCACGCTCGGTTAACGGGACTTGCCAATAGCCCTTAAGAAGATCCAATTTACTGACATGGTTGGCAAGGCCCAAGCGGTCAACGCAGTCATCCATGCGGGGTAGCGGGAAACTGTCTGCTTTAGTCACGGCATTGACACGTCTGAAATCGGTACAAAAGCGAAATGTACCGTCGGGTTTTGGAACTAACAGGCACGGCGAGCTCCAGGGACTAGAGCTGGGTTCGGCAATATTGTTTTCGAGCATGTAATTCACCTCCTGCCTAAGTATCTGGCGCTTCAAAGGATTGGCGCGATATGGATGTTGTTTAATCGGCCTACTGCACTCAACTTCGATGTCATGTGTGATGGCAGTGGTGCATCGAGGAATATCAGTGAACAACTCCGTGCGTGACATAAGCAATGCTGACAAATCAGCAGTCTCAGACGCAGGGAGATGAGAGAGAAATGAAGGGAGATCTGCGAGTATTTCAGAGTTTTTAAGTCTGCCTTCGACCACCTCCATAGGAGGGCCGGGAACGTCGGGAGGCGCCTCTGTAACAGCGGCGGACATTTCAGCACCATGTGCCGTGGACAGCGACGGAGCTGCGCTGTCGTTTTGATGAGAGACGGACGAGTCAGTGTTTGAAGGCATCAGCATGGGCTGACGCACATGATATGGCTTTAACCTGTTCGCATGACAGAGAGTGGATTTTTTTCTGCGGTCCGGCGTGGCGATTACATAGTTTAGGTCGCCTACCCTCCGTTCCACGCGGTAAGGACCTGTGTAACGTGCCTGCAAAGCAGAACCGAGGACTGGTAACAGCACCATCACCTGATCGCCTGGAACAAAGTGGCGGGCGACGGCCTTACGGTCATACTGTTTTTTCATCCTTGTTTGAGCAACGTCAAGGTTCTCTTTGGCTAACTGACAGGCGCGCTGCAACCTGTAACGCATTTTGGACACGTAGTCAGAGAGATCGTCATAAT
>JAODXP020004922.1:12500-20000 GCA_027497455.2 Sardinella longiceps | reverse complement strand
TAAGCAGGCCACACACACACACACACACACACACACACACACACACACACACACACACACACACACACACACACACACACACACAAGGTTCTGATTACTAAGCTGCCCAAAAGCATCTAACTGTAAACCATCTAATTAGTGAAAATATGTGCAATTATCTAGCAAGACTGGAGCTCCTTACACACACACACACACACACACACACACACACACACACACACACACACACACACACACATTGGAGCTGGAGACTGGAGCTCCTTACCGCTCTGTGGGTGAATCACACTCTCTCTCTCTCTCTTTCTCTCTCTCTCTCTCTCTCTCTCTCTCACACACACACACACACACACACACACACACACACACACACACACACACACACACAGATGGACAATTGAGAGAAGCTTAAACTCTCTTTGCCCGAGTGGAAAGCTGGTGCATGATGGAAAATCTGAGTATGAAAGGGGGACCACACACACACCAACACACACACAAACACACTGGTGTATGTCGAGGATGGGCAGTCTTAGTATACCATGTGTGTGTGTGTGTGTGTGTGTGTGTGTGTGTGTGTGTAAAACAAAAGAGTGTATGTCGTGATGAAGACAAGGAATCAATACTACCCTCTTCACTTCATAACTGCCAGCTCTGCAGCTCTGTCTCTGTGTTCACTGCATTACACACTTAGTAGCATCCACACACACACACACACACACACACACACACACACACACACACACACGTCACACAGATGTACTATGGCTGATACCAGAGCCGTATATAGAGAGAGTTCGGACAACAAAGGACTCGAACGTTCAAGCTATTCACTATGCTGATTGGTTCTGAGCTTGTCACGTGTTTTATGGACTCCATGTTTGCTACCAATTCACGCAGCGACTCCCATTAGGGAATGTCAGATATTGGATAATGAAGTTCATTAAATTATACAAATGGTCCTGCTTATGGCCTCAGTACAAGACCGGGAAAGGAGAAAAAGTTTCCCACATGACCACAAATTGCGAGGTTATGTTAGAAGGAAGAACTGGATGAGGAGTAGGCCTAGTCTATGTGAACGAGCAGTAATAAGGTAATATTATAATCATTTATTTCTTTTTTTGTCTTTGAAACTTGTTAAGAATTTAAACTGGAAAGATTAGCTCACAACAGCATTAATAAAGCGTTGGTTATGCTCTCAAAAACTCACAACTGTGAAGTTGCCTACCCCAGCCTCCTGTGCTAACGTTAGCAAGTTGAAATGTGGTAGACAAAAAAAACAAACAGCTGACTTAACTTGGCTCATCTAAATTTAATTGTCATCAATAACTCCGATGCTGATGTGAAAAACAAGCATATTGTGTCACTTCGGCGATGTTGATATCAACTTTATTATCCCAACTTCAGTTGCTCTGCTAGCCTACTGCAAGTTGGAAATTTATCCAACATCCCTAGCTAGTGGATGACAAGAGAAAAGCATCTCCGTGACTCGATTTGCCTTCGGTGATGGACTGTGGATTAAGCCAAGCTGTTGGCAAAATGTAAACTACGTTATTGTTTTAATATGGTAATGTCAAACGCGTATAGCCTGCCCTACAGGCTACGACGAAGCGCCATTTAAAGATCACATGTTTTCGTCAATTCACTAACGTTAAGGGGAGCACTTGGGCAGTTATGATCAGGATAAATGCCGTGATGACAGTTTTAAACCACCAAAACATCATGCAACTTCACCCATAGTAGCCTATAACTAACGTTTCTACACATGAATGTTATCAATGTGAACATTTTTACTTTTTGTGATCAAATGTTTTTTATTGAGCATCAAAGTATAAGACATACAAGATATAGAGTGTAAACATATTACAACACCCCCCTCCCCCCACCCACGGCGACACCCATCATGGATCTCTGAGTACATTACAAGTCAAATAAAAATAAATAATACAAAATCAAAAATTAAAATAAGATATTTAGTACAGATCTTCATTTGAAAATATAACTTACATAGACATAAAATTATAAACAGTCAATTAGGCTGCACTCTTTCTTTAACCAAATTGTAAGCTGCATCCCATGCATGAATTGTTTTTTGACTAGCTGCATGCATCCGTGCCACTGATCTCTCCAACATGACAATATCTAGAAAGGAGTTAGCCCATTGTTGCCATGGCAAGCTATGAGGTGGCTGCCATCTCAGAGCCAACATTTTCTTAGCTGAAGTGAGGCCAGCCCATAATATGCGTCTTTGTTGGAGAGAAAGTTCTAAAGTTGAGTCATCATTAAGAAGGAGTAAGGATGGTGATAATGGAATAACGACCCCAAGCATATCGCTTAAGGTGATAGAAATTTGTCTCCAGAAAGCAGACACATCAGGACAATCCCAATACATGTGCATAAATGAACCTACAGTATTAAGCGTACATAAGTCACAATTAGGTGATGTGATGATTTTCATAGCATGACGCTTCCTAGGGGTGAGATACATTCTGTGTAGAAATTTGAAGTGTATCAGTTGATGGTCGGGGTTTTTGGAGGTGTCATTTAAATTCTCCCATATTGTGTCCCAGCAAATTTCTTCCTCACCCTCAAAGGGAGGTCCCGTTCCCATACATTTTCAATTGGCAATGAAGAACGTGGATCAGAAATAAATTTATAAAGTTTAGAAACCATCCCCCGTGTTTGGCTTGGTGGGGCACAAAGTTTGTGGAGTGGATGGGTTAAAAGTGCTATGCCCCAAGGCACACCATAAGCCTTCATAGCAGCCCTCAACTGCAAATAAAAGAAAAACGATGAACCAGGTAGACCATATTCAGCCTGCAGATCTCTAAAAGCACGCAAACCATCGTCATCAAACAAGTCTGTGAAAATATTAACTCCCTTATTCCTCCACAGTGGGAAAGACACAGGTTTATTCCCAATAAGGAGAGAGAAATTATTAAATACAGGAGAATGCCTGTGCCATCTCAGATCTACATCAACATGTTTCAGTACAGTTTGGCATGTTCTAAGCAAATATGAAATTATAGGGCCAAAATGTGTTTTAGCTTCTTTGGATGGTATGTTAGAATACACTAAGTCTTGCAGCCTGTAAGGCTGAGAAATATTCTCCTCAATTAATTTCCAGGAGACAGAGGCTTCCGGGTTGAACCATACCGACAGAGGTCGAAGCACAAAAGACCAAAAGTACATCTCAAAGTTTGGTAGAGCCAGTCCGCCTTGTACCTTATCACGCTGAAGGGTTTTAAGTTTCAAACGTGGTCTCTTACCATTCCATATGAATTTGGTTATAAGTGAGTGTATTTTTTTCCAATAACCCTGTGGTGGCGCCAGGGGAATCATTGATGAATAAAAATTTACTCGGGAAGTATGTCCATTTTAACAATTGATATGCGGGCTTGAAGGGAATTCGGAAGTTTTGACCAGCGTTCTAGATCTTTCTCAATTTGGCTATGAATGTTTTGAAAATTGTATGATGCTATCAATCCCAAGATATCTGAACTGTCTCACCACTGGGATATTAGGGGGCAAAGGTGTAACCGGTAAGACTGAATTAAGGTGCATTAATGAAGACTTTGTCCAATTGATTTTGTATCCAGACAATGAACTGAACAAATCAAAGGTAGATAACAAATATGGCAGAGAGGAACCTACATCACCAACATAAAGCAGAACATCATCTGCGTACAATGATATACGGTGTTCAGTATTGCTGAAAGAGATGGGAAGTATATAGGGGTGTTGTCTAATCTTCTGGGCCAGCGGCTCTAGAGAGAGAAAAAGTAAAGGGGAGAGGGGACAACCCTGACGAGTGCCTCTTAATATGGGAAACTGAGAGGAACAAACATTATTTGTATAGACTATTGCCGAAGGGTTTGCATATAGGGTCTTGATCATTC
Source organism: Sardinella longiceps (assembly GCA_027497455.2). Lineage (NCBI taxonomy): Eukaryota > Metazoa > Chordata > Actinopteri > Clupeiformes > Clupeidae > Sardinella > Sardinella longiceps. Next base: position 16,107 of record JAODXP020004922.1, on the reverse strand, counting down.
GGATAAAATGTGAGCCTAATCCAAAATTGTCCAAAGTAGCCCAGAGATAGTCCCATTCCAGTCTGTCAAATGCTTTCTCAGCATCAAGCGACAAGACTGAGCATGAGGAATCGCTCATATTTGCTGCATGAATAATATGCAGGAGACGACGCACATTGTCAGATGCTAATCTGCCCTTGATAAATTCAGTCTGATCATTGTGTATTAAACTAGTTAAATGTTTTTCAAGTCGTAAAGCAAGCACTTTGGCATACAGTTTTAAATCCCCATTCAAGAGAGATAGGGGTCTGTAGTTACCACAATGGGAAGGATCCTTATTTGGCTTAAGAAGTAATGTGATTATTGCCATATTGGCACTAGGACTAAAATTGCCTTTATCAATCGCCGTATTAATCATATCCAGCAGTGGTGGCCCAAGTATGTCCCAAAAGGAGAGATATAACTCAGGTGGGATACCGTCCCACCCAGGGGATTTACCTTTTTCATAGTAACCAGAGCCTTCCTTAATTCTTCTAGTGAAATGGGAAGGCCAAGACTGTCTGAATCTTGACTTGTAAGAATGGGAAGCTCAAGTCCCTGGAAAAAATTATTACAGGTGTCTGTATCCAGTGTGACTTCAGAGGAATAGAGAGTAGAATAGAAAGCTCTGAATTCAGAATTAATCTCACTAGGATCAGATAAAGTTCTAGTGGATGTTTGTATGGACATAATGTTGGAATATTTCTCGTTTTGTTTCAATTTTAAGGCTAATAAATGGCTCGGTCTAGAACCATGAAAATAATAATTTCTCCTAGTTCTGTGAATTAAGAATTCTGCCCTCTGTCTCAATAAAGAGTTCAGCTCAGTCCTTGTTGCAGATATTTTCCCTGATAAGGCGTCTGACTGCTTGTTGTGTCGTTCTGACTCAAGTTGGGCAAGAGTGTGCTCTAGCTCACTTATTTTCTTAAGTCTATTTTTCTTAAGATAAGATGAAAAGGAAATAGATGAATTTCTAATTGACCCTTTAATGGCATCCCATAAGATCCTAGGATCTCCTACAGAGCCTGTGTTAATATCTAAAAATGTTTTCAAAGCATTACTAAAGAAAGTACAAAACTCTTCATTTTGTAAAAGGGATATATTGAAGCGCCATCGTGACGCTGTAGGGGGAGTGTTCCTGAGCGTCAGATGAGCAGAAACAGCACTGTGATCAGACAATGGGGAAGGTATAATTACTACATTATGGACTTCAGAAAAAGAATTAGCAGATGCCAATATATAATCTATCCTTGAAAAAGTCTGGTGTCTGGCTGAATAGAAAGTGTACTGCTTAGAAGTGGGATTAATTATGCGGTAGAGGTCCACCAAATTAACAGCTGATAAAAGGTCCTGCATATCCTTCGATGCCCGTAACTGTGTGGAAGTAGAATGTGTCCCAGATTTGTCCAGAGCCAAGTTAAGACAAGCATTCATGTCAGAACCTATGATGAGTGAAAAATCATGTAGTTGTGCTAGAACTAAAGCTAGTTTAGAGAAAAAGCCTGATTCATATTGAGACGGAGCGTAAATAGAAATAAAAGCAAATTTATGACCTGCAATGATGGTTTTGATGTAGGAAACTCTGCCATCCTCACTGCCATATTTTCCAAGAATATTCAGTGAGAGATTTCGTTTCAATACTATAAGTGAGCCTCTGGTTTTAGAATTTAAAGATGCTGAAGCAGCTGTGTAATAATACCTGTTCGCAAAGCGCTGAGTATCTATGGTTCTAAGGTGAGATTCTTGTATAAATGCAACATCAACTAATTGCCTACGTAAAAAGTCTAAGCAAGCAGCACGCTTTACCTGGCCATTCAACCCATTAACATTCCAACTTAATACATGGAGCTTAGCCATAATGCCCAATGCGTGTTACATTTTGTGACAGATTCAAGAGAGTAAAATGAATAAATAAACAAAAAAAAATAAAAGTATGACATAGTGCAGCTGTCTGAGCATAAATATCCAGAAGGTGAAAATAAATAAAGGAGATCCAAATTTACCCACAAGTCGCCATAACCCCCAAGCTCTCCAAAGAACGTTGGAGAGCAAAAAAACCCCACAATGTAACATCCCAAAGAAAAGTCCATTCTCAATGAGCATTGTGTACCCCAAAACATTGGACTCGTGATCCTTAAGAATAGCATACAAAACAAACAAACAAAATTCCCCACAGCCCCTCCCCCTAATAAAATAAACATATACTAATAATATCAAATATTGGTCAAAAGTTCGTAAAGAAACACAGTCCAACCTAAAATAGTCGTGCCATGCTATCAATATTCATCAATTCAAACGAAGTGATGACGAAGTCCACCGACAGATGAAAAAGGATATTCATAAAAACATATCGGTTCGAACATTAACTTAGAAGCACGACAGGAGTTAAGGCTATCACGTCAGTAGATCTGTCAACAAGATATGATAATGTCTCTTTGTTACCTTAGGAGTAAAAGTTTAGCCATCAATGGTCTCTGCAAACTCTTTGGCCTCTTGTGGAGTGTCGAAAAAGTGGCTGGATCCTCCTCGCATTACTTTCAGTCGTGCAGGGTAGAGCAGAAAGGTACGAAAACCCATTTTCTGTAGGGCGTCCATCACATGAGAGAAGGCTAGTCTGCGTTTGAAAGTGCGTGTGCTGTAATCAGGGGAGAAACGGACAGCCGACCCATCCACCTCCACAGCTGTTTTCCGAGCAGCACCCAGGATCCTATCTCTGTCCGTGAACCGTAGCAACTTCAGCAGAAGAGTACGTGGAGCCGGCTTTCGATTAGCATCTTCTCTTGTCGGACCCACTCGGTGTGCACGCATAATTTCGACTGAACCCAGCTCCGGGAACCACTCCGGAAAGGCGTTGGACAAATACGTGAGAGGGTTAGCCGTATCAGCGTTTTCAGGAATCCCATGTATCCGTAGATTATCTCTTCGCGACCTGTCCTCCAAATCAGCCACCTTGTCCTCCAAAGACGCACATAGAACCGTTAGCTTGTCTACTGAGGTAGTAAGACGGCTGTCAGCCTCAGTCAATCGATTCTTGCAAGTTTCCATATGCTCCATACACTTTGATGTATCAGCACGAATGGCTAACATCTCACTCCGAAATTCTGAAAGTTGTTCAGCCACCAAAGCCTGTGTTTTAGCAGAAAGTTGAGCTACCACATCATCCACAAACTTTGGAATAGCTTCCTTAATAGCATCTGCTACTGCTAGCTTAACCAACTTAGCAAGTTCTTCGTTGTCGACTAAAGGAACATTTGTCTGCTCTTGAGCTGGTTTGGCGGCATGCCTCTTCGACGACGTGGCCATCACTATATAACAAACAAAAACTTTGACCAAAAGTTCAAATGAACATAAAAATGTAGAAGTTTAAGGGGGAAACTATGGAGCTGTGTGAAAAAGCTACTTCATCCCTTGCGGCGGTCACGTGACTCCCGTGAACATTTTTACTAGTGTACACAAAGTTGTGCTAAAACACCCCTTGTTACTGGACCAAACGCAACAACCTGGATTATGCGCTACCAAAAACGTCTTGTACATAACCTCAATTGTATACAAACAGTTTTTTCAATGATCAAGTTAATGTGTAGGAACC
>JAODXP020004920.1:25000-43679 GCA_027497455.2 Sardinella longiceps | reverse complement strand
ATGGTCCATTTAGTTAGATAGATGAATTTATACGCGCAAATCCACTCATAGATGTTACTTTATTCCATAGATGTTAAAAGTTGGTACAAAGACATAAGCGGTAAAGCGGTAGAAAAACTGTGCGCCTTCGTACCTAACCAATTAGACCCAGGTGCATGGGAAGAGTCCGCTAATAAAGGCTACAGAAGGATCAGTGGTGCCCTCTACAGACAGAATACAAAATTACAAGTCCATACAATATAAAACGGCTACTTCACCCATACACATCCGGCCCCTAATTGTTTATCAACACATCAAATGAACAATTACCATTATACAATTTACCCAATGGACTATGTACAACCCTAAAGTTTCTACATTCAAATGTGCAGCCCAGATATGTACAAACACACCCCCTTTTTTTCCTTTTTTTTTTTTAAACACTCAATGACTTTACATTCAACAGATAAGAATCTTACCCCTTCCACATTAAATTGTGATTTGTACATTTAGACATAGTGTGGTGTTTTTTTTTTTTTTTTTTTACATTCAATGATTTTTTTTTTTTTTTAAACATAGAGTCCATTTAGCCTTAAGGCTAATCAACCAGCAGGCAGACCTATTTTTACATTGAATGTTGTTTTTTTTTTTTTTTTTTTTTATATAAAACATTGAGTCCATATAGCCTTAAGGCTATTCAACCAGCAGGCAGACCTTTGTAATAGGCCTGATGAGTTCATTGGTATTAGTCTTTAACTGGACTCTTATGAGTGCCAGACTACCACAGAAAATGTCATCCCAACCAGTCTTTTAGCCCACAGAGCTCTTGAGGAGTTTCTTGGCCTGCAGGACCACTGAGGACATCAATCCCAGTGGGTCATAGACGAAGTGGAAAGTGCAGAGGATGTCTTGTCCTGGTGTCCGTCTGGACACACCCATTCACACCAAGGGCTCTCTCAACAGAAAGCCGATCACAGTCCAAATCAGACACCACCTTTGCCCTTACCACCTCAGGTATAGCTGCCAGCACCGCCCGACAATGGCTGATCCACTTCATCAGCTTGAAGCCGCCACTGAGACAGATGGTTTTGAGGCCCTTGTACAGTGATACAGCCTCCTGCTCCTTCTCAACAGACCGAAGTAACGGTTTGTTTGAAGAAGTCCCTTGAAATAAAGGGTTCTTCAGTAGCTTTCTTCTCATGTTCAGAGCATATTGCTTGGCAAGAGGATGGTTGTTCGACATACAGACTTGGGTGTTCTTTAGAGGGTGACAAATGGCGAAATGACTCTCACCTTTGTAATTGACTGTGTGACACTCTCAATAAGCTGTAGGCCTTCTGTAGACATCTCAAACTCTTCTTCCTGTTTGTTTTCAGGGAAGTCATACTTGAACTGCTGCTGCCGTAAACCATCCAACTTGACCAAGGATATTCTATTTGACGTAACAGCTACTGTAGATTTTCTCAATGTCACAGAGCCTCTGTCTCGCAATGGTCCGCTTACCGTCCAGCCCAGAGGTGTTCGTAGTGCATATGGCCCATCATCAACGCTCCTGATGATCTCTTCTGGCTCCAAAGCCTTTGGGACGTTTGCGCCAATCAATAGCTCTATGCCCACATCCAGATCAGGAAGCTGCAGTCCTTTCAGATGTGGCCATTGATTAACATCCGACTGCTTGGGGATGTTATTTGGGCTAGCTGGAATAGCTGCTTGTGTAAAGACCTCTGGCAACTGAATGAAATTGAATCCATCCAAGCAGCTCACCTCAAGCCCAGACACCACATGTGTTGGTACAACTCTCTTACAGCCCATTGTTGTGAGGAGAATGTCAATCTTTCTTCCTTGGAGCTTTAGCCTATTCATCAGCCTCTCTGTGCAGAAGGTGGCATGTGCTACCGGAGTCCAGGAAGGCATATGCTTTGATGACTTCAGTTCCTTTTTTGGTCTTCACAAGGACTGGAACAATTGGAAGGATGACGTCTGCACGTCCGGCCCCAGTAGAGTCATGCTGCTCCTTAGCCATGTCAACAAAGCCACTTGAAACTGGTCGATCTGCAGAAGCACCATCCCTTGGTGTTGGCCTATTGCTAGCCTTCAAATGAAGAACAGTGGGATGGGTCTTGGAACACAATTCACAGTGCAGCTTATCTTGACATTGCCAGCTTAAATGCCCTGATTTCAAACAACTGAAACATAGTTTGTGACTACGGAGAAAGTCAATCTTAACTCTGTTTAGTGTCCGTCCCATCTTTTTGCATTCAGCCATGCTATGGTTCCCCTGACAGAATAAACAAGGTTTGGAGAAGGCATCATTTGGGCAGCTGGAATCTGCTAGCTCTTTGCCTGAGAACAGTTTGAGGCCTTTCTCCTCAGGAGGAACCGCATGGAGTTTTCTTGGTGCAACAACTGTTGCAAAAGCAGACTTGCTTCTTCTATCTGCAAAAGACTTATTACTTCCCCTTGTTTCATCCTTCAGCTCACCAAACAGTGGATGCAATGCCACCTTTGCTTGAGTGGTGATAAAGTGAACAAGGTCTTTGAACTTTGGTCTTCGAGCTTGCTTCTCCTGGATATCATATGCAGTACTCCGCCATCTCTCTCTCAGCTTATAGGGAAGCTTGTAGACAATGGCTTTCATATTGGCAACATTATTCATCTCCTCAATGAACTCCATTTCGGTTACTGCATTGTCACAACTTGCCAAGAACAAGGCCAACGCGTTGAGGGCCTCACCGTCATCTGGCTTGATTGTGGGCCAACTCAAGGCCTTGTTGATGTATGCCACTGCCACGCTATAGTCGTTTCCAAAATGCTCTTTGAGGAGTCTCTTGGCCGTCTGATAGCCCAACGCTGGCTCCATATGCAGACAACTCCGTATGAGTTCCTTAGGCTGACCGCTAGTATGCTGCTCTAAGAAATACAGCCGATCTGCATCACTCTCCGTCTTGCTCTCCACCCCATGCTCAAATGCTCTTATAAAAAGTCTGTAATCCAAGGGATCCCCCTTGAACACTGGAATGCTTTGTGGCGGCAGCGTTGTAAGCTTCTGTTGTTTCACTAGAAACTCGGTGATGTCATTTTGACGTCTTAACACGTTGAAAAGAGTTTCAACTGGAGGCTGCACAGGTGATTGGAGCTGTTGTAACTGATGGGCAGCGACTGGCGGCTGCTGGAGCTGATGGGCGGCGACTGACGGCTGCTGGAGCTGATGGGCGGCGACTGCTGGCAACGAAGATCTCTGGAACTGATGGGCGGCGACTGACGGCTGCATAGATCTCTGGAGCTGAAGGGCGGCGACTGGCGGCTGCTGGAGCTGAAGGGCGGCGACTGACGGCTGCTGGAGCTGAAGGGCGGCGACTGACGGCTGCTGGAGCTGAAGGGCGGCGACTGACGGCTGCTGGAGCTGAAGGGCGGCGACTGACGGCTGCGAAGATCTCTGGAGCTGATGGGCGGCGACTGGCGGCTGCTGGAACTGATGGGCGGCGACAGGCAGCTGCTGGAACTGATGGGCGGCGACTGGCTGCTGCTGGAACTGATGGGCGGCGACTGGCTGCTGCTGGAACTGATGGGCGGCAACTGCTGGCTGCGAGGATCTCTGGAGCTGATGGGCGGCGACTGGTGGCTGCTGGAGCTGATGGGCGGCGACTGCTGGCTGCGAGGATCTCTGGAACTGATGTGCGGTGACTGTCGGCTGCTGGAGCTGATGGGCGGCGACTGACGGCTGCTGGAGCTGATGGGCGGCGACTGCTGGCAACGAAGATCTCTGGAACTGATGGGCGGCGACTGACGGCTGCATAGATCTCTGGAGCTGCTGTGCGGCGACTGACGGCTGCTGGAGCTGATGGGCGGCGACTGGCGGCTGCTGGAGCTGAAGGGCGGCGACTGACGGCTGCTGGAGCTGAAGGGCGGCGACTGGCGGCTGCTGGAGCTGAAGGGCGGCGACTGGCGGCTGCTGGAGCTGAAGGCGGCGACTGGCGGCTGCTGGAGCTGAAGGGCGGCGACTGACGGCTGCTGAAGATGCTGGGCTGCGAGCTGATGGGCGGCGACTGACGGCTGCTGGAGCTGAAGGGCGGCGACTGACGCTGCTGGAGCTGAAGGGCGGCGACTGGCGGCTGCTGGAGCTGAAGGGCGGCGACTGGCGGCTGCTGGAGCTGAAGGGCGGCGACTGGCGGCTGCTGGAGCTGAAGGGCGGCGACTGACGGCTGCGAAGATCTCTGGAGCTGATGGGCGGCGACTGGCGGCTGCTAGGATCACTGGACTGGTGCGGCGACTGGCTGCTGCTGGAACTGATGGGCGGCGACTGCTGGCTGCAAAGATCTCTGGAGCTGATGGGCGGCGACTGGCGGCTGCTGGAGCTGAAGGGCGGCGACTGGCGGCTGCTGGAGCTGAAGGGCGGCGACTGGCGGCTGCTGGAGCTGAAGGGCGGCGACTGGCGGCTGCTGGAGCTGATGGGCGGCGACTGGCGGTTGCAGTAGCTGTTGAGCAGCGTCAGCTTGCTGATGGCTCTGATGGGCTGCTTCGGATGGCTGTAGCTGTTGAGCGGCGTCGGCTAGCTGCTGGCTCTGGGCTTCTTCAGATGGCTGTAGCTGATGAGCGGCGTCGGCTAGCTGCTGGCTCTGATGAGCTACTTCAGATGGCTGTAGCTGTTGAGCGGCGTCGGCTAGCTGCTGCCTCTGGGCAGCTTCAGTTGGCTGTAGCTGTTGAGCAGCGTCAGCTTGCTGATGGCTCTGATGGGCTGCTTCGGATGGCTGTAGCTGTTGAGCGGCGTCGGCTAGCTGCTGGCTCTGGGCTTCTTCAGATGGCTGTAGCTGATGAGCGGCGTCGGCTAGCTGCTGGCTCTGATGAGCTACTTCAGATGGCTATAGCTGTTGAGCGGCGTCGGCTAGCTGCTGCCTCTGGGCAGCTTCAGTTGGCTGTAGCTGTTGAGCAGCGTCAGCTTGCTGCTGGCTCTGATGGGCTGCTTCGGATGGCTGTAGCTGTTGAGCGGCGTCGGCTAGCTGCTGGCTCTGATGGGCTGCTTCGAATGGCTGTAGCTGTTGAGCAGCGTCGGCTAGCTGCTGGCTCTGGGCTTCTTCAGATGGCTGTAGCTGTTGAGCGGCGTCGGCTAGCTGCTGGCTCTGATGAGCTACTTCAGATGGCTGTAGCTGTTGAGCGGCGTCGGCTAGCTGCTGACTCTGGGCAGCTTCAGTTGGCTGTAGCTGTTGAGCGGCGTCGGCTAGCTGCTGGCTCTGATGAGCTACTTCGGATGGCTGTAGCTGCTGAGCGGCATGGTCTAACAGCTGGCCCTGGGGTGCTTCAAATAGCTGTAGGCCTACAACAGAACCTGAACAACTGACCACGGAGTCTTCATAGCTCTGCAACAGCTTGAGTTTAGCGTCAGTTGTAGCTAATGCCATCTTAATTGCCAACTCTTCCTTATCAGCCTTTAATTGTAACTCCCGCTCCTCCAATGCCCTCTTCTCCTTTAATGCTGCTGCCCTTGTAGTTAATGTTACTTTGTCTAGTTCGGCCTTTAAACGCTCAGATGACGTCCTGGAGCAGACAGAACTACCTTTAGAGTTAGACCGTCTTGATGCTGCCATAGAAATGCCATCAATAGAACACAGACTCACATCAACTCTTCTTGCTTCCTCAGCATGACTGTGTGCATCTTTAAGCCATGTATCAACCTCTTCAATAAATTCCCAAAACACAGTCTCTTTTGGCTCAAACCAGTTCTGTTGGTCATATTGTATGTTTTCTTCAAAACCCATATTAACAAACTGCTCCTTAACACCATTATTAGCCTCACGGAATTTCTCGAAACCAGGAATAAATCCGGTTGTAAGCTTGGTTTTCACCATATCACGGTTTTCATCACTTTCCATGAGGCGTGAGAGTTCGTTCTTTTTAAGTGTAAGTTGACTTAATTTACCTCGTCTATCTTGCATCTTTCTCTGTAAGGCGTCCTCCATGGCAATCTGTGTAGGCCGTTTAACCCTTTTTTCCTTTCTCTTAGTGGCTTCATCCTCCATAGCGGCGTCGTTATCGTCCTCCATGGCAAGGTCAACTCTGAGTTTGTTAACGTTAACTTCTCAAATCAAACTTCGCGCTGTAAGCGCTAATCCACAATACTTCGACAAGATTCTCCAGTCCAAACTTTTAGAGATGAGCTGCCAATCTACGGTACAGCAAGTGTCCAAACTTTAGCCAAACAAATGTTTGCTGCACAATGAGCATACATCCAAAAGTGCAGGTAGCCTAATTACTCACAGCCGCTTCCATTAACGTGCGTCCTTATTTCCACCGTAAAATCCATCAGGCAAGTTTTTCTACTAATGTATGGTCCATTTAGTTAGATAGATGAATTTATACGCGCAAATCCACTCATAGATGTTACTTTATTCCATAGATGTTAAAAGTTGGTACAAAGACATAAGCGGTAAAGCGGTAGAAAAACTGTGCGCCTTCGTACCTAACCAATTAGACCCAGGTGCATGGGAAGAGTCCGCTAATAAAGGCTATAGAAGGATCAGTGGTGCCCTCTACAGACAGAATACAAAATTACAAGTCCATGCAATATAAAACGGCTACTTCACCCATACAGTTGGTGATTGAGGTCTATCTCCATATACAGTATAGACAACACTTTGAGATACAGTAGTTTGCCTATGACAACAGTTATGTCCCAATGTACAAGGATGATCCCTGCCCTGAGGAAAATGCTATGCTACTGAAAAATAACCTCATTGAGCAAACTGCCTCTGGTCTTGCCTTGTGAAGAATGGTGACCAGTGGCCATCCCTTCAGTAGTGCTGGATGGACCTACAGTAGCTTCATTCTGTAGTTATGTGATATAACCTGCTACTGCCAGCCCTCTCACACATACTAATCCTCCAAGCATGCGCAAAGTAAGGGAACATTGCTTTTAAGTAGTCTGAAATTACCACAATTTCTTATGGAGTGGGCGTTAATACATCATGGGATACACTGAAAGAATGGTTCCAGAATTTACAAATGACAAAGCTTCCCTCTTTTCTATGAACATCAATGAACACCACTAACCAACCACTGATAATCACACCACTAACCATTCTGTGAGTTGCACATGTTATAAAACAAGTGTAAGGTTGTTGTAAGGGCAGGATAGTGAGTGCACATTTTCACAATTCTGAATCAGAGGGGAATATTGTCAAAATTTTCATTGTAGACACACAAGAAACTTGGGCTGAATGTGCTATACCAAAATGTGCATTAAATCCCTGTAAAGCACCACAAGACAACTATATTGTGAAATAGCCTAGTATGTAACAATTTCACAAAAAAATTATCTTTGGAGTTCGATACTTGTAAGATGTGTACTTGTCTTACCGGCTCCAAGCTCCCGATTTCGTTTGGCAGATTCAGGCGGCCTTGATGTCTCCTCTGTGGAGGTATCCGTTTCGGCAGCCTCATCTGGATAAAAAGCAATTAAATCTGGTTACATTAACTCATAACATAGCATACCGTTTCTCACCATATTTACAATTATGTAACAAACAGTCAACGTAAGAAGAGCTTAGGGCATGCCATCTTTAACAATGCACTAATGATGCATGAACATTACGGTTAGCACAAATCATATTATAGCCTATAGCCTACTGTGCGTATAGTTCATTCATAAAGTAACGTTATGCATTTAGTGGACGTCTTTATTCAAAGCCACTCACAAAACAAGAAATAACATTTAAACTATATCATAACTAAACACAAACTGGCCCTACGCTACATACCTTATTAGGATTGCAAGCTAAAAAATACATTGAATAAAAGTTAGCCGTGTACAACGGGCTAACGCTAGCGTTCAATGACTTATGTGTTGATATCAGCATTTCAACTAACATGGTCATTTGATGGTTATTTAAGGTTACTTCGACAGACATAATGCTACTTGTTTCAGACCTCTGTTTTAGCCTAAACTTGCCTTACCTGCAACATCAATGTTGACATGTGCATCTTCTTCACGGCAACTGTCGGCTACCTCGACTGGGTTACAGCTGGGTCTATCCCCCAAGATGTCATCCAATAACTCGTAGAACTGGAAAGTTATGCGGTTATTTCCACTTCTGTTGTTGTGATCTTTCACTTCTTTGTATTTTAATTTTAAAGCTTTTATTTTGCGCTGACATTGCAGCCAGGTTCTCCTGTACCCCTGCTCAGCCATCTGCGACGCAATGTCTTCAAAGACCGACTTGTTGCGGTACATGCCTCGAAGCTTTTTCTGTACCTCTTCGGCCCCCCACAGGTTGACCAGGCAGGTCACCTTCGCTGCCGACCACTGCCCCATACTGTCCTCTTCCATATTTTTCCATATATTATTCCCAAATTAAACTTGTTCTTATTCCTCTTGACTAGCCTACTACTTCTTCCTCTTTAGCCAGATCACCTCCGCTGCCGACCACTGCCCCATACTGTCCTCTTCCATATTTTTCCATATATTATTCCCAAATTAAACTTGTTCTTATTCCTCTTGACTAGCCTACTTCTTCCTCTTTAGCCAGATCACCTTCGCGCCTTGCTGCATGCCAACGTCATTAACGAGCGTGCCAAATGATCCAAAACGTAAGACGTTGGGCACGCATAGCCCTAGAATATCAGATCTGTGTGTTTAGACTGCAGTCACATCCAGACAGATCGGATACCTATCAGATCTATGACCACATATGAAGCAGGCCTGGATCTGATCTGGACAAATCAGATTCCATGTGACTTTTTCGTGTTTACACTGTGGTCAAACACATCGGAATTGTGCCACATGGGAGCAAAAAATCGGATTTGAACTGCCAGTGTAAACGCAGCCTTAGAGGAGACAAACATTTGAGGAGACTAACATTAGAGGGTCCCCAGTTAAGTTTATGCAATCTATGTAGGTTATTGACAACAAACTATGCTTCTATACTGCAATATGCACATAGCTTAGCAAGACTGACAGCTTTCACAACAATTTGATGAGTTGTGGTGGGTTGACAAAAAATACTCCTAAAATAACTCTAATACTCAGTCACCTAGGGTTAGTAATGGGACTGGGCCTAATACTCAGTCACGTAAGATTGGGGTAGAGTTAGGGTTAGGGTTAGTTGGGGTAGAGTGAACAATGAACATTTGTATATTATTTCCTTACAATCAATTAAAGATAATACTGAAGATCATTTGTATTAATTTTCAAGTTCAGTTGAAATAAGAGATAATGCTAGTAGCACACACATACACACACACACATTAGTAGTACATCCAGAGACGTTTAAGATGATATGAATAGCCTACTTATGCTTTGGATGTGCGTGTGTGTGTGTGTGTGTGTATGTGTGTGTGTGAGAGAGAGAGAGAGAGTGTGTGTGTGTGTGTGTGTGTGTGTGAGTGTGTTAATGTATACTTGTGTGTGGCTTTAGTGAGGTGTGCAAGCCAGGTGTTGTGTTCTTTCTCTCCTGTGTGTGTGTGTGTGTGTGTGTACTTGTATGCGGCTTTGGTGAGGTGTTCAAGTCAAGTGTTGCATTCTTCTCTCGTGTGTGTGTGTGTGTACCTGTGTGTGATCCTCTTGTGTGTGTGTGTGTGTGTGTGTGCGTGTGCGCGTACCTGTGTGCAGCTTTAGTAAGGTGTGTGAGCCAGGTGTTGCGCTCTTTCTCTTGTGTGTGTGTGTGTGTGCGCGCGTACCTGTGTGCAGCTTTAGTAAGGTGTGTGAGCCAGGCGTTGCGTTCCTCTCGAGTGTGTGTGTGAATCTCGTACATCTCAGGTCCCGTGGGCGACTCCGTGATGAGAAACAATCCTTTGTCCTGATTGGCCACTTCTCTTACGATGAGCCTCTGCAGGGATACCACAGCAGCCTTCTGCTCCTGATACACACACACACACACACACACACACACACACACACACGCACGCACCCACACTCACTTCTCTTACTATGAGCCTCTGCAGCGATACCACAGCAGCTTTCTGCTCCTGACACACACTCACACACATGTAGTTTAACCTCGTCTAGACCAGGTACAATATGTAGTTTAACTCATCTAGACATAATTCTTTATGTAGTTTAACTCATCTGGACCAGCTGCAATATGGGGTTGAATTCATCTAGACCATCTGCAATATGTAGTTTAACTCATCTAAACCAGCTGCTTTATGTAGTGTAACTCATCTAGACCAGCTGCAATATGTAGTTTAACTCATCTATACCAGCTGCAATATGTAGTTTAACTCATCTAGACCAGCTGCTTTATGTAGTTTAACTCATCTAGACCAGCTGCTTTATGTAGTTTAACTTATCTAAACCAGCTGCTTTAGGTAGTTTGTGTGTGAGTGCAGTATTAGTCGTAGGAGTAGAAAAGCACTATATAAATGCAGCTCATTAGATATGTGTCACTGTGTGTGTGTGCAGCATTAGTCATATCAAAGCTTTTAATGCTAATGTGTGTGTGTGTGTGTGCAGTATTAGTCATACCAAATCTGCAAATACTAAAGTGTGTGTGTGTGTGTCGTATTAGTCATACCAAAGCTGCAAATGATAACTTTTGTTCCTTCTCCTGGAGAAACACCAAGATGTCATCAAGTAGAACAGCCACACACTCTACACAGAGAAGAGAGAAAGAGAGGTTAGAGAGAGAGATAGATAGTGAGAGAGAAGGCAGAGAGAGAGAGAGAGAGATAGATACACAGAGAGAAGAAAGAGATGTGGGGGTAGAGAAGCTACTTTAATTTGAGGTAGTGCTGCTAATATTAAAAATTTACCCTACTGACCTGTAGTATCTAGTGTTAAAAAAACACCAGCTTTACATAAGGGGCAAATATTTAATTGGCTTGCTTGACACTCGAACCAAAATTGTTCTATAGTCCCTTTGCATCAATTTAGAAGTGAAAACAATTAGTGCTGTCAGTTTAACGCATTAATAACGGCGTTAACGCAAACCCATTTTAACGCCGTAAATTTTTTTAATGCGCGATTAACGCATTTGACCCGCCATTATCAATGTGAAAAAAAATATCTCCAACATTCCAACACCTCCCGACGTTTCAGTATGTCCTGTGTTTGTATTAGGCTTGGAGTAGGCCTACTGCTTAGCCTAGGACCTAGGCTACTCATGCCTACAGTAGCCTACACACGCACTGCACACACGGCACGGGTGTCTGCACTCTGCTCTGCTGCTCCGATGTCAGTGAAAACAAATATTTTACCGACACAATCGTTGACGTTCACTCGCATGTTCGCATATTTAGGTTGTTAATTAGCTAGAGGATTGATGTCACTTAGAAATCCCTTCTCTTGAACTGAATACCCCGCAAATAGGCCAATATCAGTTTCAAAATTGCAGCGCGAGTGAGAGAGGTGAAACAGGTCGGAGCGCAACTGAGAGAGAGAATGTTTGTGAGCGTTATTTGATGTCAGTGAAAACAAAATATTTTACCAACACAATCGTTGACGCATATAGCCTACCTGATTCTGAACATATGACCTTGTCACTAAAATGAGAGCTTCTTGCAGGGCAATTGCCAATATGGCAAAATGCATTTTAAAGGTATGCTCATGCAATGTAGGTTTACTCATGTAATATAGGTTAGTATGACTTAAAGGGCCACCATCCAGTTTTTTTTTTTTTTTTTTTTTGTAAACTTGTGAACTAGCAACATAAAAGACATCAACATCTCTCTGGCAGTACTTGAACATTTTATTTTATTTTTTTATTTTACCTTTATTTAACCAGGGAAAAAATCACATTGAGAT
This sequence comes from Sardinella longiceps, assembly GCA_027497455.2. Lineage (NCBI taxonomy): Eukaryota > Metazoa > Chordata > Actinopteri > Clupeiformes > Clupeidae > Sardinella > Sardinella longiceps. Next base: position 31,966 of record JAODXP020004920.1, on the reverse strand, counting down.
GGCCAAGGCAGCAGCACACATTACATTAACACAGACAGGACACAGACAAAACAGAAAGGGTTAAACTGAATGTAAGGATAAAATATGCAATGAACTTGATAAACATAAAACAAGAATAGAAATTAAAAGCAAGTGCAGACAGATTTGAAAGTGTCATTAAGATATAATTTAAACTCAACTACAGTCATAAAAACAACAAGTTCGAGAGATTTCTGTAGCTCATTCCATGCAGTTGAGGCACAATAAATAAAAGCAGTTTTACCAAATTCTGTTTTCATCATGGGGACATTTAAAGCAATGTATCTACTTGAGCGTAGATTGTACCCTTGATCGCTAAAAGAGAAAAGTAGAATCAAGAGATTGTAAAAGTGTTTTAGTTGTGTTTCTATAAAAAAATGTCCCCATAATCCAAAACAGGCAAAAATGTAGCTTCTACCAACTTTCTTCTAGCAGACTGAGAGAAACAAGCACTATTTCGATAATAAAACCCCAGCTTTAGTCTTAGCTTAGAAAGCAGTTGTTTTACAGGAAGTTTAAAGGACAAGTCTTCCTCTAACACAAAGCCTAAATACTTGTAGGAGGAAACTAGCTCAATGGAACTACCCTGCAAGGTGAAGAGAGGTGGAGCAGAAGGGATACTCCTTCGGTTCCTTGAATAGATCATATATTTTGTTTTCTTATCATTTAATACCAATTTTAAAGATAAAAGGCTGTGCTGGACTCTTTCAAATGCTTCTTGCAACTTTAACATGCACCTGTCCATGGAAGGTGCAGAACAATATATAACAGTATCGTCTGCATACAAGTGAATATCAAGCAAACATCATTTTTTCACCTTACAAACATTGCTAAGGTTAGGAAGTTCCTGTCCTTTGAGGATGCTATAAAACTTATACATGCATTTGTTACCTCCAGATTCGACTACTGCAATGCTCTGTTCTCAGGGTGCAGTAACACCTGCATTAAAAGTCTACAGCTAATCCAAAATGCAGCAGCTAGAACACTCACTAGAACTAAGAAATATGAACATATTTCTCCCATTCTAGCATCTCTACACTGGCTTCCTGTCAAAAGTCGAATTGACTTCAAAATCCTTCTCATGACGTATAAGGCACTTAATGGCTTAGCTCCTGCGTATATTACAGATTTACTTGTTCCATACCATCCAGCATGACCTCTGAGATCTCAAAATGCTGGCCTCCTTGAAAAAGTGACCATATCTAAAACTACAATTGGGGGAAGAGCTTTTGCCTATCGAGCACCTCTTCTATGGAATTCTATTCCTCCCTACATTCGCGAAGCAGACACTCTCAATACCTTTAAGTCTAGACTTACAACCTTCCTTTTTGACTTTTCCTATAATTAGGAGTGGGCCATGGCATATCACCACTCCTGTTGGGCTTTCCTGGGAGGGCTACCTCTGCTGTTTTTCCAAGGCGGCCACCGACCACCCCCTTCTGGGTTGGTGAGATGCCATGAACCATACCTTAGTTATGCTGCGATAGCCTAGTGCTGCCACCTTCTGCACACTTGCCATCCTGTACAACCCTCTTTCTCCTCTCTCTCTCTCCCTCTCCCTCACTCTAGCTAGATTGTATGACACATATCATGAAGTGATATCCTCCTAGATTGGCCTAATCCTCTTGTTTCTGTTTCTTTTTGTTTCTCTTGCCTCTGCCCCGAGGCACTGGCTGAGTGATGAACCTCCCGTACCTCCCTGCCACCAACCCTACCCCACTATGGATGCTGACCAACCTCCCCGGAGCCACACACCAGGACCATCCTCCCCTTTTCTCTGAGGCCCGTGATGGAACTGGCCTGATGGCCCCCTGATGACCACTACTTAGATGGCGACCAACACCCAATGAACTCTCATCCCACACCAATTACTGATTAATCCCACACTCCAACTACTGACTCCATCCCTTGGCCCTGACTGTCACACAAACTATGTGTATATCATCTCTGACTACATTCAGTATTCATACTGTTTTGTGTTAACCATGGTCAATCTATGCATCAGACTTTACGGATACTTTATTAGGCCCCCGGCAGGTAGGCTGTAAGTCCATGAGGCGTGGATCTGCCCAAGGTTTCTTCCTACATAACAAATTATTTACAAAGCGAGGGAGTTTTTCCTTGCCCCTGATTCTCATGGATGCTTCCTGTACTGTCTGTAAAGTGCCGCGAGACAATGTACTGTATTTGTGCGATCTACAAATAAAATTGAATTGAATAGAATTGAATATCTGCATCTGAAAGGTTATCACCAAGATTATTAATATATAATGTAAATAGCAGAGGGCCCAAAATGGACCCCTGCGGCAATCCAGTGTCAATATTTAGCTTATCAGAAAGGGAGCCTTTAATTTGCACCCTCTGGGTCCTCCCCTTTAAGTAGTTAGAGCCGATACCGAGAGACCGATACTGCATAGACGTGATAGAAGAATGCTATGATTGACAGTGTCAAAGGCTTTAGTCAAATCTATAAACACTGCAGCACAAGATTTTCCACTATCTAACACACAGGTAACATCATGTAAAACTTTCATAGTGGCAGTGGCTGTACTATGGTTCTTTCTAAAACCAGACTGAAACTTAGAAAGAATACACTTTCTGACCAAAAAATCCTTTAGTTGTTCACTGAGAATACTTTCAAGAACTTTGGCAATTATTGACAGCTTAGATATTGGTCTATAATTATCCAAGATGGTTGGATCACCACCTTTAAGCAGGGGTACAACTAACGCAGATTTCCAGTCATCTAGAACAATATTCTGATCTAAGGATGAATTGAAAATATAAGACAGCGGTCCAGCAATTATCTCAGCTGCTAACTTTAAGAAATAAGGCTCAATTTCATCAGGCCCTGCAGACTTCTTAGAATCCAGATTTTTTAGGGCCTTTAGAACCTCGTTTCTTGTGATGGCAGAGAAGCTAAAAGTAGGCCCATTTCTTCTCAAAGGAGGAGGTGGATTTGTGGTGTCACTCACAGAAGATTCATTAAAATTGATCCTGATGAAATAAAATGCTTATTAAAGCTATTTGTAATTTCAAGCATATTTGTAATACGCTGATCATTCAATAGAATGTGATCAGGAAAATCATTACAAGCCATTAAGGGAGAAAGAGATTTTATGGTTTTCCAAAATTTGATTGGATTATTTATATTTTGTGAAGTTTCATTTAGATAATATTCGGATTTTGTTCTGCGTATCAATGCTGTGCATTTGTTTCTCAAAGCTCTAAAAGCTAACCAATCTCTTTCAGAATCCGACTTTCTGGCTATGGCCCAAGCCAAGTTTCTTTCATGAATTACTTACTTACTTACTGCCCATTTTGCCTCCTGGCAAGTAGGGCAGCAACAAAGGTTCTCCACTCTGGTCTGTTCTGTGCTTTTTTCTGGATACAATCCCATGTGAGGCTCATAGATTTCATTTCTTCCTCAACTGTGCGCCTCCATGTGTTCTTAGGTCGTCCTCTCCTTCTTCTTCCTTCAGGTGTCCATCGTAGGGCTACTCTTGGGATGCTGTCTTGCTCTCTCCTCAAAACATGTCCTATCCAGTTCCAGCGCCGCTTTACTATTATGGTCTCCAAGCTGTCTTGCTGGCACCTAGTAAGCAGCTCTTGTTGGGGATCTTATTGGGCCAGAAAATCCGACATATCCTTCTCAGACTTCTTGTGTGGAACACTGACAGTTTGCTCAAGTCACTTGCTGTCATTCTCCAGCATTCTGCTCCATACAAGAGGGTAGATAGCACGCAGCTCTGGTAAATTTTAAGTTTTGTCTTGGTTCTATATTGCTGGGACTTCCATATGTTGTTCAATATTCTAAATGCATTAGTGGCTTTATTGATTCGGCTTCTTATGTCCTTGTGTGCACCCCCATCAGATGTTATGGTGCTGCCAAGATAGGTGAATTCTTTTGTTGTCGCAAGAGCTTCCCCATGAACAAGGATCGGATGTGGGTCTGGCATGTTTAATGTCATCGGTTGTTTATTGTCAGGCCAACTTGCCGTGCATAGTAGTTGAGTTGTGATGTTTTCTCTTGCATATGTTGGTGGGTGTGTGATAGTAGTGCTATATCATCAGCAAAATCCAGGTCTTCCAATGTTGAGAAGAGGGTCCATCTAATACCCCTGTTTTTTTCTTCTGTTGTGTGACGCATCACCCAGTCTATGACGACGTTGAAGAGCAATGCAGACATCACACATCCTTGTCTGACTCCTGTCTTTACATGGAAGGACAAGCTACTATTTCCTACTCTGCATTTGAAGTTGTTATAGAAGGTGTTGATGAGGTCAACCATGCGTTGTGGAATACCATACATCCTTAGGATGTTCCATAGGCCTTCTCGGTGTATGCTGTCGAAGGCCTTTTCAAAATCAACAAAATGAATGTACAGTTGCCTCTGCCACTCTGTGCATTGCTCTATAATATTCCTCAGTGCAAATATTTGGTCAATGCATCCCTCTTCCCTTACGGAAACCTGCCTGCTCTTCCCTAAGCTTGTCATCCACGGCCTCTGTAAGACGTTGCAAAATGATTTTGGTCATGATTTTACTTGGTATTGATAAAAGTGTGATTCCACGCCAGTTATTGCAATCTCTCAAGTTGCCCTTTTTCGGTATCTTCATGATAACTCCTTCTAGCCAGTCGTCAGGGATTTCTTTTTTCTTCCAGATGTTTATGAAAAGTGGCTGCAGTATTTGTGGCAAAAGCTGGGTCTGTTTTGAAGAGCTCTGCATTCAAGTTATCTTGTCCTGGTGCTTTTCCGTTTTTTAAGAATTTAATGGCTGAGACTATTTCATCTTTGGATGGTGGTTCAGTGTCAATTTCTAGGTCATTTTCTGCATGGTGTATTTCTGGTTCTATTATGGGTGATGGTCTGTTAAGAACTTCCTTAAAGTGTTCTGCCCAGCGTGCTTCTTGTTGCGACTCAGTAGTCAGTAGTTGTCCCTTTTTGTCCAGTATTGGCGTCTCTGTTGTTCGTCTGTGCTTTCCACTCACTATTTTGGTGATTTTATATACTTTCCCTTGCTCTCCTTTCAGTGCTGCTTCTTCTGCTTGGTTGGCAAGATCTTCTAAGTATGCCCGTTTGTCAGCTCTGGCTTTTCTTCGCACAGTTTTGTTGGACTCTTGATATTGTTTCTTGTATTTTTCCTTTAGCCGCTCTGACTTTGAGTCGTTTATCTGCTTCTTTAAGGCCCTTCTATGGCCTCGTTCAGATTGGCATCCCAAATCCGATTTTTTCATATCCAGATTGTATCTAGAATTGATTTCGGGTGGTCTGAACAGCAGAAAACCACATGAATTCCGATTTTTCCGAATCTGTTACGCCCTACATACCCATGTGGTGTCAATTGCGATTCATATCGGATATGCTGCGATCTGAACAGCTTTTCCACATGGGATAAGATTTCACCATGTCACTTGCGTCATTTGTCACGTGACACAAACATCAACACATGGAATGCAGATGGACGGAAGTGAGAGATCAATGTTAATTCTCCTTTTAAAAAACACTATCATTTGCTATATAACAACGTGTCAGTGCGCGTTATGGATTTGCCGCAAGTTGGAGTTTACCTCGCGTGTGGAAAGCAAGGTTTACCTCGCGTGTGGAAAGCAATGTCAGTGAAAGTTTTCAACCACGCATCAGAAAGGCAACTAACAGCTGTGCTGGACTGCATTGATGCACTGAAATAAAGATGAGTAACGCTTTTCTTCCATCTCTGATAGGCCTACTTCCTTGTTACTTGTAGCTGTGTGCTACGGCCCCACTTAACCATCTGAGAGAGAAACAACCAACATTCTGCCCTCCGCGGTTTTGTTTATTATTTGTGGGCATGATGCGTTAGGGTACCATAGTAACCCACGTGGATATGGTAGGTGATTAGTGGACATGGAGATCCGATATGGCAAGCAGTGTGAAAGCGGTCGAAAGAGAGATAAGATGTTGATCCGATAGGCAAAAAAAACAGATTTGGAGTGCAGTCTGAACATAGCCTATGTTCTATAGCTTTCCAGGTGTCCTCGCTGATCCAATCCGTTTTTTCTTTATTTTTGTAACCAAGGCTTCGCTGGTCTTCAGATAGGCTGCTTTTGTCTGCTCCCACATATTGTTGGTATTTCCTGTTTTTGTGTCTTGGTCAAACATATCTGTTAATGCCTCAAATCTGTTTTTTAGTTGAAGTACGAATTGCCCTCTGACCTTGGCGTCCCGTAACTTTCCAACATCCAATTGTTTTCTGCTTGTCTTTTTGCTCCCAGTTTTCCTTAGCTTTACTCTCAGTGTAGCTGTGACTAAGTGATGGTCGCTACCAATGTCAGCCCCTCGTTTGACCTTGACATCCAGTAATGAGCGTCTCCAGGTCCAATTTATCATGAGATCTATTTTCATAAATAAATTCAGATAATTCATTTGAAAACCAAGGATTATCACGCCCTTTTACTCTGTTACTCTGGTTTTCTTTTATTTTAAATTGGTATTCACCCCCACCAATGAATGCTGATAACAGCATTAAAATGAAAATAAATAAATAGGGATAAATGGGACAAAAAGAAATTGAGGGACATTTAGAATAGAAAGAAATTTGCGATTAATCGCGATTAATTATGAGTTAACTACGGCAAAAATGCGATTAATCGCGATTAAATATTTTAATCGCTTGACAGCACTAAAAACACTTTTGCATCAACTTGAAATGACGGCATCCTTCGGCGCCTCACTATTTATCATGGCTATCTACTAGGGCTGGGCGATAAAACGATAGCGATATGAATCGCGATAGACACGTACTCGATAGCAATAGAAAATGCGCTCGATAGAACTTTCGATAGAATTTTTTTCCCCCGGGCGGATTCTAGCTCCGCTCTGTCCGCATTTACAACAGGAGCGCTGCGCTCATTGGCTGCGCTCTAACAGAAAGGGCACGCACTGACTGACTGTTTACTAGTTAGCTG
>JAODXP020004920.1:0-12500 GCA_027497455.2 Sardinella longiceps | reverse complement strand
GTCCAATGTTGGAATATCTTTATTTGATACCAGTTGGCATGCTAACATTAGCTAGCGTCCTAATGTTAGGTAGCGTGGTAACGTTAGTAGGGGGGGAAGGGGCGAGGAAGGGATGGTCGGGGAGTAGCTGTGCTGTGAGGGAGGAGTGAGGGCAATCCCAGCGTTATGGACGCGACATTTTCATGCATTATTGATGAACAAAATGCCACATAACCTCCGCAAACCAAGCAGTATTTCCAATTTTGTTCATATTCTTATGCAAACTCCATGGCTGAATATAGGCAAACACAAGAAATTAACATCATGATTAACATCATAAGAATATGAGCCTCAATTTGCGTTATGGACGTGATGAAAAACGGACAAACTTTTATGGGAGAGTAGTTTTTCCTGTGAAGTGTTTCTGGAGAAATGTAAATGTTACTACATTCATGCCAAACAGGACACCTCAGTAAACACAAAGAAAGACTTAACCTTCCAAAACATTACAAAACAATTGTGAATGGTGGATTTTAACCTGTAACGACAGAAATATTAATATATAGTTCAATAGAAAATAACTGATAGCATTGCAGCTTTGTGTGTGTTATCATCCACTTATGCCCTTTATAAGCCCTTCCATAGACTTGCATTATGGCTGAATAGGGTAAAAATTTTAACAAACAGATATCCTTTCGAAACTTGTTCAGTTCAATATTTATATCGAGACAATACTTTTTTTGTATTGGAAGTTTTCTGAAATAATTTGTATGTCCATGTAAATGAGACTTGAATTTTTAAGGTGAGTTTTACTTTTTTCGTGGAATGTGTGTGTGTGTGTATGTGTGTGTATGTGGATTTTGCATACTTGAGTTGGGCTTAACGCCAATTTACCGTAGATAATTTCCTGTCTCTTGATGGTTTTCCGATCCAAATTCCTGTAGAATTCCGCCTCCACAGCCTCAGTCCAGGTCTCCGCTCCGTATGGGAAAACTGGAACTATAGCAAACACACACACCACACGCACGCACACACACACAGTTTCAGTCCAGGTCTCCGCTACGTATGGGAATACTGGAGCTATGGTACACACACACAGTTTCAGTCCAGGTCTCCGCTCTGTATGGGAATACTGGAGCTATGGCAAACACACACACCGCTCGCACGCACGCACGCACACACACACACACACAGTTTCAGTCCAGGTCTACGCTACGTATGGGAATACTGGAGCTATGGTACACACACACACACACACACACACACACACACACACACACACACAGCATCAGCCCAGGTCTCCATTCCAACACATACCGATGTTTCAGTTTGTCCCGTGTTTGTATGCTATTATTTTAAGTTGGCCTACTGCAAACTCACTCAGTCTTCTCCAGTCCTGTGCGCACTCACACACACACACACACACACACACACACACACACACACACACACACACGGGTGCTCTGCTGTGTGTCTTCCAATGTTACTGAAAATACATATTTTACAGACGCACGCACACACACACACACACACGTTCTCTTCTGATGTCAGTGAAAAAATAAATATTTTACAGACGCAATCGTTGACATTAACTGCCATGTTCGATATTTAGCTTGTTCACTAGCTAGAAGATTAAACTTGTCATTTAGAAATCTCTTATCTCAACATGAATACCCTGTGAGTGATAAGTTTCAAAATGGCTGCAGAATTAAAAGTGGGTTAGGGTTAGGGTTAGGAAGTGACGGGACAGGGAGTGTGTGTGTGTGTGTGTGTGTGTGTGTGTGTGTGTGAGTGTGTGTGTGTGTGTGTGTGTGTGTGTGTGTGTGAGTCTGTAATATATGTATTTTCAGTGACGGGACAGGCAGTGTGAGTGTGTGTGTGTGTGTGTGTGTGTGTGTGTGTGTGTGTGTGTGTGTGTGAGTCTGTAATATATGTATTTTCAGTGACGGGACAGGCAGTGTGAGTGTGTGTGTGTGTGTGTGTGTGTGTGAGTCTGTAATATATGTATTTTCAGTGACACGGGACAGGCAGTGTGAGTGTGTGTGTGTGTGTGTGTGTGTGTGTGTGTGTGTGTGTGAGTCTGTAATATATGTATTTTCAGTGACGGGACAGGCAGTGTGAGTGTGTGTGTGTGAGTGAGTGTGTGTGTGTGTGTGTGTGTGTGTGTGTGTGAGTGTGTGTGTGTGTGTGTGTGAGTCTGTAATATATGTATTTTCAGTGACGGGACAGGCAGTGTGAGTGTGTGTGTGTGTGTGTGTGTGTGTGTGTGTGTGTGTGAGTCTGTAATATATGTATTTTCAGTGACGGGACAGTCAGTGCAAGTGAGGGAGGTGACAAAAGTGGAAGCCAGAGAGAGAGAATGTTTGTGAGCGTCATTATGGCTTTACACAGACGCATACCTCTGTATGACGTATGACCTGTCTCTCTCTCTCTTGTGTGTGTGTGTGTGTGTGTGTGTGTGTGTGTGACTGTGACGTATGACCTGTCTCTCTCTCATCATCAAATCACTTCATCATTAAAATGAGAGCTTCTTGCAGGGCAAATAGCAATGTGGTAAAAGTTATTATCACCCCAAGGTAGTATGCTCATGCATTGTAGGTTTACTCTATGTAGACCATAATGCCATATCTCCAGTGCTTTAATAGCCTATTTCTTTCAAATACAGGCTGAGTGTAATTTAAAGGGACACCATGCAGTTTATTGATTGTAAACCTGTGAACTAGGTACATTAAAGACATACAAACATCTTTCTGGCACTACTCAATGATGTTCATGATTTCTGATAGCAAAAACAGCATCAATATAACTGTAACTAGGGTTTCAAAAACAGTAGCAATATAACTGTAACTAGGTTTTCCTTTATTTGGAGCTTGTTTTCACCCCCACCCATTCATGTTGATAACAGCATTAAAATGACAATCAATCAACCAATAAATAAACATAAAATGGGACAAAAAGAAATCAAGGGAGATTTAGAATAGAAATTGTGATTAATCATGATTAATTATGAGTTAACTATGGCATTAATGCAATTAATCGTGATTAATTGTTTTAACCATTTGACAGCACTAATTTTCATAAAAATACATTCAGGTTCAAACAGCACTCGAATTAACCAATAAAGACAGGGAGGGAGGAACTGACCGTCACAAGGTGAATGTGAGTGTGTGTGAGTGTGTGTGTGTGAGATGAACTGACCATCACAAGGGGACTTGCTGGTTGGTTGAGGAGTATTAGACATGATGACCACAGAGGCACAGCTCCTCACTGTTACTTCTCTTTCTGTATCACACACACACACACACACACACACACACATACACACACACACACACACACACACACACACACACACAGCATTATTAGACATGATGACCACAGAGGCACAGCCCTCACTGTTGCTTCTCTTTCTGTATCACACACACACACACACACACACACACACACACACACACAGCATTATTAGACATGATGACCACAGACACACAGCCTTCACTGATGCTTCTCTACGTATCTCACACACACTCACACACACACACACACACACACACACACAGCATTATTAGACGTGATGACCACAGACACACAGCCTTCACTGATGCTTTGTTTTCTGTGAGGGGATCACACACACACACACACACACACACACACACACACACACACACACACACACTCATTACCTCTGTGGATTGGCTGTTGAATCTGAAGTAGAGTGTTCACCTTCTGGGAGTGGAAAACAGGAGTCTGTGAGAGAGAGAGGGAAAGAGAGAGAGAAAAAATATTGAGAGAGAGAGAATGTGGAGAGAGAGAATATGAGAGAGAGAGAGAGAGAGAATATGGAGGGAGAGAGAAAATGTGTACAGAAAGAGAGAGAATGTGGAGAGAGAGAGAGAGAGAGAGAGAGAGAGATATGGAGAGAGAAATGTGTACAGAAAGAGAGAGAATATGGAGAGAGAGAGAAAATGTGTACAGAAAGAGAGAGAATGTGGAGAGAGAGAGAGAGAATATGGAGAGAGAGAATGTGTACAGAAAGAGAGAGAATGTGAGAGAGAGAGAGAGAGAGAGAAATGTGTACAGAAAGAGAGAGAATATGGAGAGAGAGAGAGAGAGAAAATGTGTACAGAAAGAGAGAGAATGTGGAGAGAGAGACATTTAAAGGAAATTAAGGTGTCCAGTATAATCAAGACATCACACATACACCTAGTATACTCACACACACACATACACCTAGTATACACAGTGCGCACACACATACTTACATACTTTACACAGATATCTGTGTCACTAAATATATTCATACTTGCATACTTTAATATACTTCATACTTGCATACTTTACCACAGATATCTCTGTCACTAAATATATTCATACTTACATACTTTAATATATTCATACTTGCATACTTACACAGATATCTGTCACTAAAGATATTCATACTTGCATACTTTACCACAGGTATATGTCACTAAATATGTTCACACTTGCGTACTTTAGTATATTCGTACTTGCATACTTTACCAAACATATCTCTGTCACTGAATATATTCATACTTGCATACCTTAATATATCCATACTTGCATACTCTTACCAAAGATATCTCTGTCTAAATATATTCATACTTGCATACTTTAACACAGATATCTGTCACTAAAGATATCACTAGTGTTGCTCCTTCACAGGAACATCAGGTTGTTACAGGTTCGAAGTGTAACACGCAAATGACTATCTTTGTCCATGAGCAAGTACTCTTAAACAGTCTCTCTTAATGATTTGTATTGACCTACTGATTTATACAGCCCATTCATTCAATGACAGAGTCGATATTTGCCTGACTACAACAGTCTACAGGTGTATGCATTCTGTTAAGCATTTTCTGACTGGGCTTTCCCTTAACGAGGTGTTAATTAAGCATTTTCTGACTGAGCTTTCTCTTAATGGGGTGTTCCGGGGTTAGACTTGGGTGGTCATGTCACTTACTGGGGATGCTAATGGGGGTGTCACAGGTTGTCACAGCTTCTTGTTTGGATATCTGAGAATAAAATGAAGAACAGCAGTGAGCATTTAATTCCTCAATCTAACTGCTCCCATTTCTCCATCTAGTGTCTGAACAGCAGAAATCCACATGGAATGCCCTGACTGTTCTACCCCTACCTTCTGTTCTACCTCAACCTTCTCTCTTTCATGTGTTCTAAGTTCTGATTAGAGGAAAGGTTCTAAACCCACCTTCCGTTTCCTCATGTGTTCTGTCTTCTAAACTCATATGTTCTCTGTTCTAAACTCTTGTATTCTGTGTTCTGAACCCACCTTCCGTTTCCTCATGTGTTCCGATAGAAGACTGAGGGTTCTGTGTTCTAAACCCACCTTCCGTTTCCTCATGTGTTCCGATAGAAGACTGAGGGTCCGATAGAAGACTGAGGGTTCTGTGTTCTAAACCCACCTTCTGTTTCCTCACGTGTTCCGATAGAAGACTGAGAGTTCTGTGTTCTAAACCCACCTTCCGTTTCCTCATGTGTTCCGATAGAAGACTGAGGGTTCTGGTGGTTCTAAACCCACCTTCCGTTTCCCTCATGTGTTCCGATAGAAGACTGAGGGTTCTGTGTTCTAAACCCACCTTCCGTTTCCTCATGTGTTCCGATAGAAGACTGAGGGTCCGATAGAAGACTGAGGGTTCTGTGTTCTAAACCCACCTTCCGTTTCCTCATGTGTTCCGATAGAAGACTGAGAGTTCTGTGTTCTAAACCCACCTTCCGTTTCCTCATGTGTTCCGATAGAAGACTGAGGGTCCGATAGAAGACTGAGGGTTCTGTGTTCTAAACCCACCTTCCGTTTCCTCATGTGTTCCGATAGAAGACTGAGGGTCTGGCGATGTGTTCCGATAGAAGACTGAGGGTTCTGTGTTCTAAACCCACCTTCCGTTTCCTCATGTGTTCCGATAGAAGACTGAGGGTTCTGTGTTCTAAACCCACCTTCCGTTTCCTCATGTGTTCCGATAGAAGACTGAGGGTTCTGTTCAGGTGCTTCTCCTCAGACTTCCCTGGAGCAGTCGCAAGATGGCCGACTTTGTCCGTTCCAATCTTGTCTTCCGACTTCTTTGAACAAACAGCTGAGGGAAAATCTTGATGAGATAACCCGACATCATCTTCCAACTTTCCTTCTAGACAAACCACATTCTCTCCTCTTTCCACAACTTCACCCAAACTCACTGCTGCCTCTAGTGGAGAGGATGAACTCACTGCTGCCTCTACTGGAGAGGATGAACTCACTGCTGCCTCTGCTGGAGAGGATGAACTCACTGCTGCCTCTGCTGGAGAGGAGGTGAAGTTTACTTCCCCCCTGGTGCTGGTGCCTATGTGGCTGCTCATTGAGACACGACCTCCTAGGGCAGTGGAATTAGGGTCAGGGTCACGACCTCCTAGGACAGTGGAATTAGGGTCAGGTTTAGGGTTAGGCGTGGCCTGTGGAGACGCATCATCAGGGTTGGGGTGATAGTGAGGGTCTGGTTTAGGGTCAGAGTGGGGGTGAGGGTCGTGTTTAGGGTTGGGCGGGGCCTGTGGAGACGCATCATCACAGGTGGAGTCTGACGAGACGCCTTCATCATCCTCATCATCCTCACTCTGCACATCAGCATCAGAGCTGCAAATATTCAGCAACAACGACGACATAACATAGAGAACATTATAGCCAACAGAACTGCAATAAACAACAACATATAGAACATTATCACCATCAGAACAACAACATAAACAACAACATATAGAACATTATCACCATCAGAACAACAACATAAACAACATATAGAACATTATCACCATCAGAACTGCAATAAACAAAAACATATAGAACATTATAACCATCAGAACTGCAACATAAACAACATATAGAACATTATCACCATCAGAACTGCAATAAACAACATATAGAACATTATCACCATCAGAACAACAACATAAACAACATATAGAACATTATCACCATCAGAACAACAACATAAACAACATATAGAACATTATCACCATCAGAACTGCAATAAACAACAACATATAGAACATTATCACCATCAGAACAACAACATAAACAACATATAGAACATTATCACCATCAGAACAACAACATAAACAACATATAGAACATTATCACCATCAGCACAACAACATAAACAACATATAGAACATTATCACCATCAGAACTGCAATAAACAAAAACATATAGAACATTATAACCATCAGAACTGCAATAAACAAAAACATATAGAACATTATAACCATCAGAACTGCAATAAACAACATATCGTCGCTGTCGGGCGGAAACCTCGTAAGTCCAACACCGTTAACTTTTCAGGAAGTGAAAAAAACGCTGCATTTTTCAAATAAATAAGCATTGTGTCATCAAAGTTCGTATTATATGTTAAGTAACTGTCATCTGCTTTGTTATATACCTGTATGAACACAATTCCCCCAAAATAACGTTTAATTGGAGTTACGAGTTTTCGGTCTTGCCCATTGGTCTTGCCAGTGGAGATCGGAGGTTCCGTCATTGATAATAGAACGGAGGATGCAGCTGCTGCCAGCATAGCCGACGTCTTTGCTGTACGAAGTCTGTACTAAGATGGCATTAATGTCGTTTCTGTGTTTGATCACGACATAGCCTATTCTGTGCTTTAATAGCCTACATTCCCTTTAGTTGTATTTAATAGCGTACATTTGTTTAAAGATGTTTAAAACTTGCAATAGGCCAACTGCATAGATAGTTAACCGGACTGATAACACTAGCCTACTAGGCCTACTTTACAATTTATTGCTTATGCATTGCAATAACAGATCAGACAGAATAGCACATGTTGAGATGACGATTTCCCACTTATTGTCCCTCTAACACCAGTCTCCTTGTCGAGCTGAACTGTTTCATGCCATGCGTCGTCGCCTAATGCATCAAACGAACTATCAACCAGTTATAAACCAATTCGTCTTTTTTCCTGTCAGGAGTGACTAGTTTATTTAAAACTTACCTTGCAAGCTGCACTTCATCTTTACCAAAGCCTAGTCACTTGTCTATTCTTTTAAACTTACCGAAATGTAGCCTAGCCAACAACTCTGGTCATGGGCTACTTTTGAAATCATTACCTTGTTAAGCAGACAAATACTTGGCATTAGTCCAACAGTTCTTACCCTTTCTAGAGTGCAAAACTATAAAATTAATACAGAGATTCACAGAATATAGGACAAAAATTGTTTTAATTGTGTAGTTCAATAAATAAAAACATTTAAATACATTCATCAACCAGAAGTGATGGCAGTGCAATTTTCTTAGAACAGCTTTAAAAGGGTACAACAATAAATCAAAAGGTAAAAGTAAAAAACTATTACAATTAATACACACTGACAAAACTGATGGTTGAGGTCAGGACAGTTTACCTGAGGACTAGAAAGTATTTCTGAATAAGGTGCTTCATTCAATTTTCTCAGAACTATTTTGTTATGTTAGGCTTATTGTGTGTGTGTTACACTAATCACTATAGCAGATTGTGGGCTATGACATGTTTACAATAACATTTAACAATAGTGAATCTCAATGTACTGTGCAAAAGAAAAAGTACTGCAGATGGCATTGTGTGTGTGTGTGTGTGTGTTACACTAATCACTATAGCAGATTGTGGGCTATGACATTTACATTAATATTAAACAATAGTGAATCTCATATCGTACTGCAGATGGCAGTAATAAGGAACTGATTGTCTCTGTTGTCTTTGTACGTGTGACAGATAACCTTTACGTTGTGATGTGATTGTGTATTTTATCAAGCTGCTGTCAAGTCTGGTACCCCAGGACTAAATGAAGTGACTGCTCTCTCTCCCCTTGCTACAGGTGTCAAAAGTGGAACGACTTGCTGTGAGACTGCCAGAGATGTGTCCTGCATGTGAGCAGACAGGGTACCCCAAGATCAGGTCAGCCCCTGCATGAAGGACCATAGAGGTGGGTGAAGCTCTTGTGTGTGCAACACTGCTGGAGGGATGATGTTTGGTGGGGGTGGTACAGGGACATGAGGGGCATCTGCTTGCACAGAGCACAGTGCATAGGTGAGCTTCCTGAAAGGACCGAAAGGCACAACAGACTGTAGTTGCTACAATGGAGTGTACCAGCTGACTGTCATAACCACAAGGTTGGCTCTTTGGTGTTACAGGCACACTACTGATTTGGCACATGCACACACACACACACAGACGCGCGCGCACACACACACAGAGACGCGCACACACATGCACACAGACGCGCACGCACACACACACAGTGGTAGCAACCTGTGGACCTGAAGCCAGAAGAGTACACTACTCTTATTATGTAGCGTAGAGAGAAAGTGACCACTTCAACCATTCCAACTGTAGGATGTCAAGTACTGTAAGCTTGGCACTCAGTGAGTTGAGGGACCCAAACTTGCAGCCTGTGCATAATGTATGGCACAGTAGCTGGCAACCAGAAGTTGGAGTGAGTGAAGTGGTTGCTTTTTTTCTATGCTACATGTACTACTATTACTACTACTAATTACAGTGCACAGACATTACAGTGCACAGACAGACAAAGAAAGATACTCAAACACAAACATACATGTACACATGCACACAAATGGACATACAATACATAGACAGAGACAAAAATACACACACGATCAAACACACAAACAAACAAACACACACACACCTGTATGTGCATGTGCCAAATCAGCAGTTTGCCTGTAACACCAAAGAGCCAACCTTGTGGTTATGACAGTCAGCTGGTACACTCCATTGTAGCAACTACAGTCTGTTGTGCCTTTCGGTCCCTTCAGGAAGCTCACCTATGCACTGTGCTCTGTGCAAGCAGATGCCCCTTATGTCCCTGTACCACCCCCACCAAACATCATCCCTCCAGCAGTGTTGCACACACAAGAGCTTCACCCACCTCTATGGTCCTTCATGCAGGGGCTGACCTGATCTTGGGGTACCCTGTCTGCTCACATGCAGGACACATCTCTGGCAGTCTCACAGCAAGTCGTTCCACTTTTGACACCTGTAGCAAGGGGAGAGAGAGCAGTCACTTCGTTTAGTCCTGGGGTACCAGACTTGACAGCAGCTTGCTGCTTGGTCTGGTAATCAAAGAACATGGCAATGATGGCTATCTGTCACACGTACAATAATACATAAAAATAGTAACCCATTAGAACTATGTCTATGTATGTTGAATGTGTGTTGTATTCAGTACTCTATACTGTATGTGTGCGCTAGTGTGGCAAGTTGTCGTAAAAGCTATGGAAGTCTTTGGGAATCACTTCCTTCAGGTCTTGTAGATGGTTATACTTCAGTGGTTTAATTTTCAAGCTCTCTGTATACAGCGGGGCGGGGACTCCAAGCGGGTTCGAGGTGGTGTGCCGCAGTCTCAAGTTTGGAAATGGAACCCAGTTGTCAGAGTGGTTGATTTTGAAGTCCATTGTCCCGTTGATGTTGTACCTGTAACACACACAAAAATTACGCTAATTTGATCACCATTCAGTCTATGCAGTATAATCAAAGTAAAACTGTAAGATGTAACTCCTTGAAATACATTTCAAAACAAGTCAATATGCATCATTATTATTTTTTCCATAGACTGGTAAGACATGATTCATGATAGTAGTTACCTGAGGGCTCTGATGTCATGAACGGTGGGGTCGCCCGGTTTGTTCCCAGGGCGCAGGGACTGGCAACATTCACAGGGGCTTCTGAGGACGTATCCTCTATCTCAAGACCACCAAGGAGCTCTAGAATAACACATGACAAAAGTATTAGTATTGTGAGATTGCCTTTGAAAATAACAGACAGTTGTGTATGCCTCTTCTCAGATCTATCCTAGACATCTTTAAAAACAACAAATAAATGCACAACATTAGTGTGAGTATGTCTTTACTCTTTAAAAATGCCAGTAAGTGTATTGATGTTGAAAGGAAACATTAAAACACATCCTTTTTAGTGTGATATCAAATCATTAGTCAAATTTTCAAAGTACTCCCCATCATCATAACTAACTCTACCTGTATTTGGAACTGCAACATTCACAGGAGCTTCTGAGGACGTACCCTCTATCTCAAAATCACCAAGGAGCTCTAGTAAAACACATGACAAAAGTATTATGTGAGATTGTCTTAATAACAGACTGTTGAGCATGCCTAAAAACAAGTAAACACACAATATTAGTGTGAGTAACCCATGTCTTTAACGTTACTGTTAAGAAATTAACTACCTGTGTTTGAAATCCACTCATACTCTGGAACTTCTAGGGAGCTTTTATCCTCCTCTATCTCAAGGCAATCAATAGTAAAATGCATAAAAAGTATTAGTGAGAAAATATTTTTGTAAAACTTATCCCATTTCATTTGAAATCTTTTAACTAAATCTTTAATTTATTCACTATACCAGTATGTACTTCCAAAAACTCTCTAGTGTCCACAGCTGTCTCACCCTCTGAACTCTGTCCATCTTTTGAATCACCGTCACTTTCCCTAACCAGGGACTTTGCTTCTTTGTAAGAAACGTTTACCAACGAACATAGCTCTTCGAGAGAAAAAGACATTCTTGCTGTAAAACAGATCAAAACGGGTCATATATCGTTGGCCTTGCAAGTATGGCAAGTTTAACATAACGTTGTAATGAGGCAAGAAGCCAAGAAGCAAGTGAACTTGTAGGCTAGATGATGAACATGACGACGAAAAGCCATGTATTTTTAGATACAACACGACGGCATATATTGAGTGTTATCTGACATACTATCGATACAATTACTTGGGTTTACATGCGACAACGCATTACAGCAGAATCGTACAGGCTAGCGGGCGCCAAAAGGCTTTATTATTATTTTTTTTTTTCCCGCGCCAGCTAGATCCAGTCGTCATTTCGGGCGACTGTGTCGAGGCTACAGTACCTAAGCAAATCCCACGATCAGATATCACAGACATTATTAACCCAAGTTACATCCCCTAATATAGTCCAGACTATAGGCTCTTTGAACCCATTGAAAATCTCGATAAACCAAAGATATAAGCCTAACTTCAGACCCAACGTTAGCAGAGACCAAAAAAAAAAAAAACGCTAGCTTGCTAGTCATCAGAAACTACATCACACTACAAAAATACTGAGCATTGACTTATAACAGAGACACTACATATTATCATTGACATTTTAATCATGTTAAGATAAGTTTATAGACAGGTTTTGAACAAATTTACCTCAAACAGTAGTAACTTGCTTTCAGAGACGCCTTCACTCTTGCATACATCCACTCTGCAATGCTCCTCTTCAGGCTGACGTGAGGGAGGGGGAGTTACGAGGTTTTGTCGACAGATGAAGAGCCCAATGGAGTTATGAGATTAAGTCCCAACCCATTTTTAACACTTTTCATTGGTTAAACAGTTTTAAAACTCACACACCCACGTGGGCAATGACCAATAGTATTGATTTATGAAAAAACAAAAAAAACACCAAAAGTGGAGATACGAGGATTCCGCCCGACAGCGACGA
>JAODXP020004919.1:27500-43631 GCA_027497455.2 Sardinella longiceps | reverse complement strand
AAGACTTCCACTGGCTTGATTCTATTTCAGTGTCTCTTCCATCTGAAAACTCTGCCTGTCCTACACAGATATGTAGTTGTTAAATGAAAGTAAACACATATTGTAAACCCTATGACACAGCCGATGTCAGCCAATCACAATTGAGCAGCAGTAAAGTATAGGCTATTTCCCACCCACTATTATCTGCAATCTTTGTCCTGTCTTGCTTACCTTATCTGGACCCACCTTTGACAGGTAATGACCTATTTACAACCAGGTTGTTGCTATGGCACCACATCTAGTGTGTGGAATGGTATAGAGCAGGGAGTATAGGGTTACTGTAATCTCCTACTGGAAAACACTATGAGAGAGCTATAGAAACTATGCACTGCTTGGGTCTATGTGTGTGTGTGTGTGTGTGTGTGTGTGTGTGTGTGTGTGTAGGTGTGTGCAGTGTAAGTGTGTGTGTGAGCAAATAATATAAAAATCATTGTGTGTTGTGGGTCATCTTTGAGCCCACTAGCTCGTGTGTGTGTGTGTGTGTGTGTTGTGTGTGAAAGTGTGTGAGACCGTAAGCAGGGGATATCATTCCATCTATCAATGAATGAAGGATTACAGTAATCATACGAGTGACTAGTGGCAGCAGCACAACCAACCATGGACTCCACCTCCTTCCGAATAAAAAACTCAATCAACACTCTATTAACAGCACTGATACAACCTTACTGTGAGAGAACACACTTAGGGGGACAACAAGGACCACTGTTTGCTGGGTATTTGTTTTTTTGTTTTTTTGTATTTTAAGAAGTCAATAAAACAGTGACACATACAGAGTGATGATAAAAGACAAATTAGGCATGAAGAGATTTATATTTTTCATTTAAACTCTTGGGTTACATCAAGTCCAGTTGTATGAGTTGTTTCAACACTGAAAGGCATTTTATGTTATATCAATGCTGCCACCTACTGGGCAGGAGTGGGAACAACAACAACAGCCGGACCATGTAGAACATTAGCCTAGAACTCTAGACGTACCCCTAGCGGTAGCAAATTTGAATTTGCACAGCGGATACGTCTAGAGGCCACTGATAGAAACCCGTTGTATCCTTCCTCTGGCGGCGGATAACCAATCACAGCGCGGTATGTGTACAGGAAATCGTAAGGCGGGCTTTGTACGATGACGACAGCCCTTCTCAAACCAGAGCAGAATCGTCTTTGGCTTTAGTTTTGGATGAATTGTCATTTTCTTTGAAAGTGAAACAAGAAAGTGCACTGAAGTTTTTCGTTCTGAAAAAGATGTCTTTGCCGTGTTACTGACGGGCTACGGGAAAAGTTTGATATACCAGCTGGTACCACTGGCCGGAACGCTAGCCTATTACGTGGAGAGGCAGTTTGAAAGACAACGCAATCACCCGCCCCTCCATTGAGGTACAGTCTATCAGTGGTCTTCAGACTATACATTCTTATGATATAGTCTGGCGTGTCAGGCTAGTAGAACATGACTGTAGGCACTGATTGTAATACTGTTTCAAGGTGTGTTGTGAGTGTGAGTGTGTGTGTGTGTGTGTGTGTGTGTGTGTGTGTGTGTGTGTGTGTGTGTGTGTGTGTGTGTGTGTTGGGGGGGGTGGATGTATGTGATTTCCTTATAAACAAAATGGACAGACGATAAGTGAAGAAAATATTCTGTATAAAAGTCTGACCGTTTCATATGAAAAAAAGATTCCTCTAAGGATCCCTTTTGAATGTGTGTGTGTGTGTGTGTGTGTGTGTGTGTGTGTGTGTGTGTGTGTGTGTGTGTGTGTGTGTGTGTGTGTGTCATTGGTCACTCAGTCACTGGTCACACAATATTGGCTCAAAAAAACAAACAAAGAGGTTCCTCTTCCATCAAGAACCAGAGAGTTCCGCTGTGTGTGGGTTGGCTACCTCACTGTTGATTGGCTGGCATGGCTTCCTCACAGTTGATTGGCTCAGACACAATATGAGTGGAGTCCTCAGTCAATGGCACTGATAAGCCTGTGATAAATGAGAAAATATATTAGTTCACTCATACTCACACTCTAACACTCTGACACACACACACACACACACACACACACACACACACACACACACACACACACACACACACACACACTGATAACCCTGTAATAGAGGATAATTAAATTTAATACAATAAAACACACAATCATCCACAGACACACACACACACACACACACAGACACACACACACACACACACACACACACACACACACACACACACACACACACACACACACACACACACACACACACACACACACACACACACACACACGCATGCATACACTGATGACCCTGTGACAGGGCTGCAATTTAATTCACACAAGACAGAGACATTACATCACCAAAGTTAAATATGGAAACAGTTCAATCCAACTGACAGATAGGATCTGTGCACACAAACAATGCACACTCACAGACACACAGACACACAGACACACACACACACACACACACACACACACACACACACACACACACACACAGGCATTCAGGTTTGGGTATTCAGAATGCTGGCTCATGTTAGCTATTGTCAGTATTGAACCTATGCCATACTGTCTTCATTCCTTAAATGCTGCTCAACTGGTTATCAGTTGATCTTTGTGATGTCATTCTGTCTGTTCTGCGCTGACTGTGACCTTGTGTGACTTGTGACAAAGCAATGCATTGGGGCGATTCCAGCATTGTGAATCATCTGACAGACCATGAGCCAGCATAATATTACTGAGATGTTTTGGCACAAATGTTCATACCCTTGTCAGATTGGATAAAGTCATTTACCTCATAAAAATAGGAGGTATTTCATTGGCAGTTCCCCTTTGGCCACTGAGAACTGAGGAATAAGTAAAGTTAGGAAGCCACTCTGTTGGTGTGTGTGTGTGTGTGTGTGTGTGCACTGTAAAAACTGTTACTTGTATCTAACTCAATAAAATTAAGACAACATTTTCCAACTACTTTTTGCAAGTTTGGTGAACTAAGTGATATTTTGAGTAAAGCCAACTTAATAATATGCATTTCAGCCTAAGCACAGAAATTAAGTAACATTTTCAGGAAAAGCAAATAAATTGAGTACAATCAACGTAAAAAATATCAGCATATTCTATACATTATACTTATTTAAAATAGGTAACATTTACATGAAAAAAACTATTTAATGTCTTCTGATTTATTAATTTTGGCCAATTTGCCCTTTCTTTGTTTTGTAGGCCTAAGTGTGAACAGCTGCAAATAATTACAATAATTATTATGCCAATTTCCAACATTTATTAAATCATTGCCATATATGTTGGACAGTAAAAACAACCAATTACATACGCAGAGATTACAGAAAGCATGCCCTCAGCTAACAGAGTGCAGGAACATCTTCACAGTGTAGTTTTTCACTGTACATAATACTGTGTACATAATATTAAAACATTTGAATATCAAGTTAACACGCATTTTTGCAAAAATGTGCAAATCATATCCAAACAGTAGCAATAAGTTGAACTGTATACACAATCAACATTTGTATCTGTACTTGTAAAAAGTAGCCTATCCTATAAAGTACTGTTTACTAAAAAGTACGTACAGTACAGTACAGTGTGTAGATAATATTGAAACATTTTAACAGTCACAGCAGGGCTATTGTGTGTATATACAGTAACACACAAACTTTTTTTAGCAAACCATTACATCACTTAATAAAAATAATAATAAAAAACAAATCACATGATGCTGAACAGACAGCTGAAAAGAAAAGCGGGTCACAAATACAATGACAGTCATGTCTCAGTGCCTAGGCAAGGAGCCTGTTTTTCAGAGTCATGAACCTGGGGCTTGAGTTTTGGGCGCAGTGTGTCAAGTCCCACGAAAAGTCTTTGAAACAGCTCAAAGGTTTTGGAAAGTTTGGGTGGATACTCAATTAGATTAAGTGCATATGTTAACCCAAGCAGTAAACAGCATGCTTTGGCCAGATTTCCAAGATGGGTAAGGACTGGTGTTCCCTCAATGATGATTCCTACTGCATCTGGCTCAGAGCAGACATAGATGCTCATATTTTTAATTTTCAGGTCTTCACAAACAGTTGTCTCTGCAGTCCTTTGAGATAAAAAGAAAACAATTATTTAGACAATCTCATTTGTTGATGACAAACAAATACTCCACCTGAGGTGACCTCTACCTGCCAAATGCTGGTTCAGTCAGTTCACATTAACAGTCAGCACAATTTAAACCTGTTCACCAGACTGATCCAAACATGATTTGAGACAATACTTACACAGTAAACAGAGATGAGCTCCTGTCCACTGTCCCATATACTCAAAGAGGCATCTCACAGTGACATCTCTCTTCTTCACTATAGTGGCACGTGGGTCCTAGTTAATACAACAATAATAATGAATAATATGTTTTGTTGGTAAATTCACTACAACCCTATAATGCCATCATTACTGTAGGTCTGTACTATTAATAGTATTAGTATTATTATTACTAATAACACTTGAGACTATTTGAAAAAACTATCTAATCAAGAAATGTATATATATATATATATATATATATAAAAAAACACCCAGATAAGCAAGACAATTGAAAAACAAACCACTCATTGGATTAATCTTGTACCTTGTATCTTTGTAACCACTTTTACCTCACCTGTATCAGTTCCATCAACAAGTTTTTGATGCGCGTTGACCAGTTGCTCCTCCCTTGGCACCAAAGATCTCTAGGAGCTTTGGGGTATGCTTGTCCAGCTGTGACATAAACGCTGTTTCCAGGGGAACCGCAGTACATCTTCTGAACACCTCGTTGACCTGTAAAACAGCATAAATTTGATTGTAATTTAAGGAGGTGACATTTGAAATTTATGCAAAGCAAGTTCTCAGAAGTGAGTAGTGTCTGGAAAAACTGAGTGATAACGTACCTGGAATGGTTCGAACAGGGCAGGCCATCTTTCCTTAAATTCTGTCACACCAGGGGACTTGGCAACCACTTCCTGTCTTCTCCAGCTGTATGTTCTGGCCATCATATCATTTATGAAAACAGAGGACAGAGAGGTATGTTATTCAACACTGGAGAGTGAAGTACAATGATGCTCAACACTGGAGACAGATATGGCGCTTCAATGTCACCATAAGCTTTCCTGCAACAATATAGGCAGAGGAGAGAGGACATGCATCAGTAAGGCTTTGTTGCTCAACAAGAGTTATGTGGTCTGTCTTCTCCAGGTGTTGCAAACGTCCCATACACATTTGTTTGGTGATCACATCCTATGAACATACACTTCACAGTCTCATTATTCTTAAGATGATGGCCTATGTGTTCAAAAAATCCTTTTCATTGGGAAATCCAGGGTTTTGACACAAAGGGCAGGTAAATGAAAGACTTACTTGTGGTGAGTTATGAGATTTAGCTTCTGGGTGGTATCTTGAGAGATGCGAGCGGAAGGAACTCCAGGACTTAGAAGAACATGGGCAATCTATATGAATACAAGGCAAGGCATGGCTGTGTCCAAAGGTCCCAATGCAGTCTATAGTGCTTAAAAATGTCACAGTGCTGCAAAATTCACAGGGCCATCCCATCTGTCAATGCAGAGAGTAAAACAAGTGTTAGTTATCTCTAGCCTTTCAAATACAAGTCCTTTAAACATACATTTTAAAGTGAAGATATCTTGCTGAACAAGATAAGAATGATTAACTTTAGTTCATAGCAGAATTTATTTTAGAAAATAATCAAACATCATGTAGGTGCATTCAAATTTGGCTAACAATGGCACATGTTCGTGGTGAATGTTTCTTTGAACAGTTCAATCAAAGATACTTTATCAACAGTCTCAGGTTCAATATGAATGATTTGGAAGGAACATTCCATCCTAATGGTAGGCTAGACTATGTTAACGTTATGTTCGTCAAACTCAGGCTAGTATTTTCGCGGAGAACTAGGCCAGACTCAAGCTCTGCTCAGACTGTTTGCACTTGTTCGAATGCACCTCAGGAGACACTGTAGATAGCTAACGTTAGCATAGTTAGTTATTCACCACCAGCATAGACGTGCTAGCATCTATGATCCTAATAACAGATTGCATGGGTTCATTCACGCGCAGCAGTGCAACATTTATTATTTGTTTTATTATTATTTATTTTTTACCATGGGCTAAATACCATGTACGCTAAGTAGGCTATTCGTTTATTTGCCCCTGTTCCTTACATGACGCAGATCCATTTCAAGGCATACATCTAACGTTAGCATTTTCTAACGTTACTGTCCGTGAGTTCATTGGCAAATTTGACACGACAATGTTTTTGAGGAAGTTACAAACACCTCTGAAACATTAAAGTATCAAACAAAACAGTATTACTTATAGGCTACCGCACCCGTAGATTTATAGCTTATGGTTAAAGTTAACAGACTGTTTTGAGATAGTCTAACGTTAGAGCACATTCAAAGTAACCTTAACCGTTAGGCGGTCAAAAAGTTTGTAACATTAGTAAACAGTGATGTCTTTGCAAATTGCCAAACACAAACACGTTAATTTCGGTAACATCTAACTTTTAACAGTACAAAGAGTTACTTACTTGACGTATGTAAAGTATAAATTATCCACCTCCTTGGAAAAACCTGTTCGAATAAACTCCTGAGTCCTGGAACAGATGAGCGAGGATTTGCCCGGGCTTGTTCCGTTGTTGCAGGTGGGCGGGCTGTGTCTTTTTACGTCTGATGTAAACTTTTAAAACGAGTTTTGTAAACTCAATTTATGGTGAAGTCCAATGAAATCAATTTTATCATAGAAAATATTGAGTTAGGAAAATATAGAAAAAAATTAGTTATTCATAACTTAAAATAACCAAGAAAGAAAATAAACTTAATTTATTGGAATAAATATAGTTTTTAAAATCAAGTCATATGGACAATAGCACTGAACGACTTTTTACAGTGTGTGTGTGTGTATGTGTGTGTGTGCGTGTGTGCGTGTGGCAAGATCTGATATCACCAAGTATTTAAGAGTCCAGGATCAGGGGCGGTCCTACCCTCTTTGGTGCCCTGGGCGAACACCTTATCTGCCCCCCCCCCCCCAAAAAAAACCACATAATAATATAATAATAATAATAATAATAATAATAATAATAATAATAATAAAGCCGTTGCTGCTCATTTCCATTTTTTGGGGGCCAAGCAGCGAAGCTGCGAAGGCACCCTTAGTGTTTCTACTGTTTCTTATTAGGGGTCCAAGCAGCATAGCTGCGCGGAACCCTATTGTTTTTGTTCTGTTTATTATTATTATTATTATTATTCTTTTTCTCCGCTAAAAGTGGTTGGGCAGCCTAAACCGCAAGGCCAAAACTCCTGTAATTTTCCAGAAAGACCAGAAATTGCCCCCACTACTCAGAGCCTAAAACTAGTGGTACTGCACACATAGGTGGCGCTATAATTCAACAAATTCCATTCAAGCCCATATCTCCTGACCAGTAGTGCATACACTCAAAAGTCCTATAGTCCCTTAATCCTTGGACTTGACTGCATCTTTCTTACAATGGTCTTATTTTACAAAAAATGTTTAGTTTGCCCAGAATTTCTGACTTTAGCCAAAGTGAAACTAAAGTTTCACAGGCCACAAAATTAGTCCTATCATGACCAAAATGGTCAGACACAATCTACAGACCAAGCCACTCTATTCTATTCACTGTCACTTGCATATGTCTATCGGTTTTAATATTACAGTTAATTAAAGTTTGAGCACTTTGATTAAAATCAACCAAACCCTTTGAAATTTTAATAGTTTAATCATTTTATAAGTTCAAGTAACTGTGCAAAATCTCCCTGGTCTACTCTTTGTCAAAGTGCTTTAATTTTAGTTTGAAATCAGTGGTCTGCTTGTAGGCTATCCCTTACGACTTTGAGTGAGTGACTCGTCAGCAGTAATGCTATGCAGGCAGACTGGCTCAGTGAGCATAGGCCTAGCAATTCAAAGTGAAAGGCTATGAGATCAAGGGTTCAAATCCCATCTCCGACATGACAAGGTTGATGAAAATGCTAATTCTGTTGTCAAAACTCACACACACAAAACTACTTTATGGCAATATCAAACACAATCTAAATCAAACAGCACAGTTACCAAACAATAAAGATATTCAGTGTTTCTATCCTGATTATTGAATTCACCTTGTCTTGAACATGCACCTTGAAAGTGACAACTCAGACCATTCAACTGGCTTTTCAGTCAACTTCATGATCACTGGCACCTGTGGAATTGATTGGCAATCTGCACTCACTGAACACTAAACTCATTCTTCTCATTCCATCTTGGACTGTTAGGATCCTTGCTACTTTAAGTAGGTAAATGAAAGTAGCATTAAGAGCAATTCTCATTAGCTCAGTGGGTTAATGCACAGCCTCTCAAAGCAGAACATTGTGGGTTCAAATCCCAGCTCTGCCATCTCATGCCAGATCAAACCATTAATTATCATGCTGGCATAATCTTGATGGCTGAACTTAACATGTCATGCAGTATCTACATAAAATCATTTGGAAATAATTCACAGCTCACAATACATCTTTATTGAGGTAAAAAAAAAACAGCATTTATATCCTCACTTGCTTGAATATTTATTTGAGTTGACCTCGTCTTGGAACATGCACCTTGAAAGTGACAACACAGATCATTCAACTGGCTTTTCAGTCAACTTCATGATCACTGGCACCTGTGGAATTGATTGGCAATCTGCACTCACTGAACACTAAACTCATTCTTCTCATTTCATCTTGGACTGTTAGGTTCCTTGCTACTTTAAGTAGGTAAATGAAAGTAGGATTGAGAGCAATTCTCATTAGCTCAGTGGGTTAATGCCTAGCCTCTTAAAGCAGAACATTGTGGGTTCAAATCCCAGCTCAGCCATCTCATGTCAAATTAAACCACTAATTATCATGCTGGCATAATCTTGATGCCTGAACTTAACATGTCATGGACTATCTACATAAAATCAATTGTAAATAATCCACAGCTCACAATAATACATCTTTATTGAGGTAAGAAAAAAGTATTCAGTATTTCCATCCTGACTTGCTTGAATTCACCTCATCTTGAACATGTGCCTTGAAAGTGACAATTCTGATCATTCAACTGGCTTTTCAGTCAACTTCATGATCACTGGCACCTGTGGAATTAATTGGCAATCGGCACTTACTGAATACTTAACACAACTCGCTAGTTTGACTAGGTAAATGAAAGTAGTGATCAGTGCAATCCTCATTAGCTCAGTGGCTTAATGCCTAGCCTCTCAAAGCAGAACATTGTGGGTTCAAATCCCAGCTCAGTCATCTCATGCTAGAAAATTATCAAACCACTAATGAGGCTGGCATAATCTTGATGACTGAACATTAACATGTCACTCACTGTCTACATAAAATCATTTATAAATAATTTACAGCACACAATAAGACATGTTTATTGAGGTAAAAAAAAACACACACAATCTCAAACATTTTGTACAGTTCACAAACACATACTCATTGGTTACAGGTCTATGAATCTTTGGTAGGATACATCAACATTGAAGTATTTAATAAAATCCACCATTCCTTGTGCTTTGAAGCTCTCAACACAGGATACAGGATCAAGGATAGTCAGGTTACAAGTTCAGTTCTTTTATTTCCAGATCAACACAACACAACATCCAAAAGTCCAGGAGAGATGAATGTGATACATGTCTGAAATGTGTGTACAATGAGTGTGTGTGTGTTTAGGGAGGGAAATGAAAAGGCAACAATTCATGCCACAATCAGTCAATACAAAATACAAACATAAAACACCGCAGTAGCTCACAAGATACACATCACCTAGCCCATGAAACATGCTAGAAGTAGGCATGTGACATAAATTAAACTACACAGGGCTATGTTCTGTTCCACAAGCAGAAACCAAGAAATCAATCAATTCAACAAACAAATACAGCTTAATCATCAAACATAGAATGCACAAGTCTGCTCAAAGATTCAGTAATATTCTAAATAAGCATAAACAAGACAAACTTACACTGTCAATAACGCACACGAAAAACTCATTCAACAGCAGCATTCAGGTTTGGAGTCTGAGCAGACAAAGAGTTCAGCATGGTCACAGGTGTCCTTAATAAGTGGCATGGCCTAAGGTAATTGGCTGAAGGTGAGCTGGAAGGGGTGTGGCCAACAGAGACTGGATGGAAAGACAATTGTGCTCTGAAGCGCTCAACACACATGAGAGCTAGAAGTATTCAGTAAAATCCACATTAACTCGTGACTTGAGGCTCTCAAGCAGTCATTTCAGTCAACTTCAATCTTTGCAATCTGCAGTCACTAGAGTTGAAAAGTTGTTCCTCACCACTACTTAGATTGCAAGGAAAAACTCATACTACAATCCATCATGGAGTAGTGGATTAGCTTCAGTCTTGTAATCCAAAGATCATGGGTTCGAATCCTGACAGCGACATGACATCATCAGCAGATTTCACACGTCTGAGTATTGTATAGGGATATTGGAAATTGATGAAACGTTCCTTTCACTTGTAGCATATAGTTTTAATCTTAACTTATTGGAGCCAAAATACTGTACACATCCATCCATTTATATTTAACATTTAGCCTAAGATTTAAGAACATTCTAAACACTATATCTAAATGTTAGCATATAGACTTAACATTTAGATAAAGCATTTCGATTTAAAATGTTCTTAAATCTTAGGTTAAATGATAAATATAAATCCTAAATATAAATCCAAGGTTTGGATTTAACATTTATATTTAGCATTTAGATTAACATTTAGATTTAGGATTTAGAGTTAACATTTACATATAGCATTTCGATTTAAAATGTTCTTAAATCTTAGGCTAAATGTTAAATATAAATCCTAAATATAAATCCAAGGTTTGGATTTAACATTTAGATTTAGGATTTAGAGTTAACATTTACATATAGCATTTAGATTTAAAATGTTCTTAAATCTTAGGCTAAATGTTAAATATGAATCCTAAATATAAATCCAAGGCTTGGATTTAACGTTTAGATTCAGCATTTAGATTTAAAATTTAGATTTAGGATCTAGATTCAACATTTAGATTTAGAATTTAAATTTAACAGTTAGATTTAAAATGTTCTTTAATCTTAAGTTAATTGTTAAATCTTTCTGTTCTAGAAAAACGTAACAGGCACCCTACGTATCCGTGGTGTACCGGTCAGGCAGTTGGACTGGGGACCGAAGGGTGGCCGGTTCGACTCCCGGCCGGTGCAAAGAGGAGAGTGGTGGGAGGGAATGAGCAGTACTTCCCCATTCAACTGACTGGCATACAGAAACTTACCCAACTAACTTGACTGACTCATGTGACTCAAAGGGAACTGAAAACAAGTCAAGTTTTACAACTCTATTAGTGCCTTCAGCCAAGCTGGTAGCAAGTTCCCATCCTGGGTGCGTCAAACTGGGATTTGGAAAACGAGTCAAAGTTGTCTTGTAGCCAGAGAGGGCTGCACAGGACTTCTGCTTGGACCCCGTTAATTGCTGCTTGCAGCTATATTTATTATTATTATTATTATTATTCTTCCTGTGCCATTGAAGTCTATGGCAGCCCATAGAACGGATTGGTAAAAAGTTGTGAAATTTGGCACACTGACTAAGCACAGTCTCCTCATCAATCTCAGCAAATTTCATGCTGCCAGCTAAAACTCTCTAGCAACACCAACAGGTCAAAGTTGGAACTGCATTCATATTTGTAACTTCTGACACGTGCAACCGATTTTGACAAGACTGGCATCTTTGGAATCCTTGGATCAAGACGATTCCAACGCACCCTATGACGTCATTTTCCGCCTAACTAGATTTTCCGCCATTTTGAATTTTGTTGAAAGTGAAACTAAAGTTACACAGGCCACAAATTTGGTCCAATCTTCATGAAACTTGGTACATAGTATCTTCAGACCAAGCCGAAAAAAAGTTGTGCTATGTCATTACCTGATTCGTAACCGTTTGGCCTTAACAGCCAATCGAAAACGGCGGCGAAGCCGCCAAACAGGAAGTGAGCTCATATCTCGGAGACCCTTTGACCAATCTTAACCAAACTTGGTGCCATGACAACTGACACCCTTTAATGGAGCCATAACAAATGTGGTGCAGTTTGGCCACCAGGGGGCGCTATAATTAGCAAAAACGTGTTTTGGCTAATAGCTCATGAGGGGTTTGGGGTATGATCAAAATTCCACTGTCAGATCGTACTATGGGAAGTCCCATTTACAGCCAATGAAGTTTCAAAAGCTTTCAGGCCTCTAAAGCCTTTCGAATTCAGCGGCGAATGTCGCCAAACAGGAAGTGAGCTCATATCTCGGCAACGCTTTGACGAAACGTCACGAAACTTGGTCAGCTGTTGTCTGGTCCACTCCTGAAAGGGCTCACCAAATTTGGTGCAGCTACACCACTGGGGGGCGCTATTACAGGCAAAAAGGTTATTTTGGCTAATATTGGAGTGCATTTATGATTATAACTTCTGACCAATACCACGGATTACCAAAAGCCTGGTATCTATGGAATCCTTGGGCCAAGCCGATTCCAACGAACCTCATGACGTCATATTCTGCCCAACTAGCCTTTCCGCCATTTTGGATTTTGTCGAAAGTAGGAAGTGACCTCATATCTCGGCAACGCTTTGATGAAACTTCACCAAACCTGGACAGCTGTTTTCTGGTCCACTCTCAAGGAGGCTCACCAAATTTGGTGCAGTTACACCATTGGGGGGCGCTATTACAGGCAAAAAGGTTATTTTTGCTAATATTGGAGTGCATTTATGATTATAACTTCTGACCAATACCACAAATTACCGTCACATGTCCGAAAATGTATTTTTGAATTACTCAAAAGTGTTAACAGCACAAACGAAAATATTTGCAGCACAAACAAACTGCTTCACACAGCTGGTCCAAAGAAGTTCAGATACATTTTAATAAGGGTTGAAGACAAACTTTATTTAGTCCTTTTGATGCAGTGATTGACAAAAACGTCGAAATCTTTCAGGTCAACCCAACATAACCTTTGCACAGGAATCTTAAAGGAATATTCCACCCCTTTATGAAAATTGGTTATTCACCTCCTTACTCTGAGTTACATGTGTGGGTAAAAGCATTTTGGTCTCAGTGCATGCGTTTTCCTAGTATAGCATCACCAATTACCCCCATTGTTTAGCTTTAGCTTAGCATAGGCGCTGGAATGCAAAGTTGCCAGATAGCAACTCTTTGGCAACTTTACTTTCCAGTGCCTATGCTAAGCTAAAGGTAGAAATGGGGTTGCCAGACTAGGACAACACATGCACTGAGACTAAAATGCTCTTACCCACATATGTAACTCCAGGTAAGGGTGTGAATAACCAATTTCCATAAAGAGGTGGACTATTCCTTTAAGGTAGCCCATCCCAAACAATGAACAATGACCCCCACATCATTTACTAATCTTAAAACAATAATATCAAGTAAGTACAAAATAATAAGTGTTAAGAAATCAAAAAAATCTTGCAGTCAGTCGACTGGATGTCGTCAGACATACACCGAGATGTATGTGCTATCAACCTTAGGGCAAAAGCGCTTGGTGTGCGCCCTGGCGCCAGTGGCTCCGCAGGTTGGACAGATGTAGCTTCTGAGGAATGGACACACCACATTCTTGTTCTGATCTTTTAGATTGTGGGACGTGAAGATCGCCTCCGTCTCCCCATTATGTTTGCAGAAGCCGCAAAACATCTGCGGCGGCGAGGGCTCACCAGACGTTGACACGAGAGGGCCCACCGGCTTCTTGGGGGTTCCTGTTCCAAAACCCTTGGATAATCTAGGCGGGGGTTCTTTGGTCCTCTTCGGAGAGGTAGGGCTCTTGCATGCCACCACTGGTGCACGGCAGCACCCGATCACTGTGCGACTACGAGGCCCATCTTCAGGCCCTTGCCTAGTCTGGCAACGCACCAGCAAGGGCTTCACGTTAATTAGCTTCTCTCCCCTCGGCTTCTCTCCCCTCGGAGAGAGCTCGCCATCAGTAACCACCTCAACCACCTTAACGGTAGTCTCTGTCGGGGTGTCGCCCAGGCGGATTGCCTGGACAGCCTCTGCCAAGCCCATGTAGTCTCGCCAGGGCTGAAACTCAGATTTGCCCATGCGCCAGAAAATATTCAGACCCATGACCGTCTTCACCACAACTGACTAGGCTAAGATAAACTGACTTAACGGTCAGTTACAAAGATTCTAGATTCTAGAGTGCCAAAGATTCTAGAGTGCCAACGTTGTCAATATTGGCGCTTAGCAACCCCGCTCATGAGTGTAGCTCTATTCTTTCAACGAGAGTTAGTTAGCTGGCAAGGAGCTACAGCGGAGGTGAAAGAAATGTGACAAAGAGGAGACACCTTGTCTAAAGCTCAACATTTCTAGAGTGCAATTAAAGGCTGATTAGGCTTTTTTTCTGTTTTTATTTACTGTTCCCGTGTTGCACGGCATATAACAATCCTCCGTCTGTCCGCTACATTTTCAGACATGGGATAAATAATTCATTTATTCATATTAACCGAGCTAGCTTCCTTCTGCTGTAACAATTAGCTTCCATAATAAACAAAGTTTACGTTAGCTAGCTAACGTTATCAAATAAAGATATCCAGATATTGTAGAAAGTGTATGCTAGTATTCTAGTAATGCTAGAAGCAGTTAAATAATTAAAATATAATTTCTAGCCTCGTTTTATTGTCATTGATTATGTGTGTTACTAATTACTTGTAGTACATTTACATTACATTAGCTAACTAACGTTAGCACGCCAGCCGGTTTTGGCCTGGTTTGGCTCACTCACACCAGACACCGTAAACGGGCTCTGGCCTTACTGTGATGTCCTCTAGGCCAATCAGAGGACAGAACTGTCGGCTCTGGCCACAGTGAGCTTAGACTCCTCCTTGTGGCTGTAGTTGTAATTACATTTCATGAAAACCATGAGCAGATGGAAAACATGATAAATCCCCCAATTCTTAGCTACCACTAACTGTATAAGCCAAGCCGAAGAACCCCCAACAAGACCCTGTCCTGTTAGTATTTATCCACTTTTCATGGTCTAGTGCCACCATCTGGTGATCGCTGCTAATACATGCATATGCTTGCAATGCGCAGTCAAGGGGGGAAATGTGGAGGGACAGGGGGGATGGGGGAGGAAGTGGGGGGTTGAGGGGTGGTAAATGGGAGGTTGGGTGGTTGAAGTGGGGGTTGAGGGGAGAAGTGGGGGCTAGGGGGGACTGAGGGGGCTGAGGGGAGAAGTGGGGGCTAGGGGGAGTGAGGGGGATGAGGGGGAAGTGGGAGGCTGGGGGGGGGACTGGGGGGCTGAGGGGAGAAGTGGGGGCTAGGGGGGAGTGGGAGGCTGGGGGAGAAGTGGGGGCTGTGAAGGTTGAGGAGACTGTCAGTGATGTGCAAGAGCTATTCCTTTTTATTGTCCCACTTGTAACCGTTTGGTCATAACAGCCAATTGAATATGGCGGCCTAACAGCAAATGGCCTTATCTCAACCAAACTTTGGTCTGCTGGTATGAAACTGCTTTTGTTGGCTTAAGGAAATCTTATTAACATAACTAAATCCTTCTGACTTTTGCAAATTAGCCAGCTTCGGCTGCTTGGCCCCCTCATTGCTGCTTGCAGCTATATTTTCTATTTGTTTTTCTATTTTTTTTTTTGCAAAACTTTTATGGTACTTATGGTAGCTATTAGTTACTCTACTATATGCATGTCTAGCTTCTACAGCAAAGGAGAAGATCTGAACCCCAAACCCCTCCCCTTTTTTGTGTGTGAGACTTCAGCACTGAAGTCTGAAAGCAGGCAAAGGGATTTGGGGTGTTCATTTACTGCAAATGGGTGATAGAAAACTCTTCTGTTCAAATTATAGGTCTATATCATAATGTGTAGTGATTGTTTTGGTTTAATTTTATTTTATTTTTTGAGCTCTTGGTTATTAGATGGAACTCCAGCAGCCAAGTTATAACACCAGATAAAGATGTTTCAAAATGGGGGGCGATCTTTACACTGAAATTGAATGCCCTCATTCTCAAGCAAGTACATTACAAGTGGCACCAATGCATGCGTCTGGTTGTCTACTTTCATTTGATACCAAAT
>JAODXP020004919.1:0-12500 GCA_027497455.2 Sardinella longiceps | reverse complement strand
AGGGCAACCTGATCCATCCCTCTGGGGGCGCGCGAGAAGTCATTGTGTTAATCATTCTCATCCAAAACGCCAGTGCTTCCTAATTTGGGCGGTGGTAGTTTTCCCTGATGCAGTTTTTTAGTGGCAACATCTATTTATCAGGCCTTAGATCTTTGGTTTACTACTTTATATTTTATTTTTTATTTTTTTTTGGTTAGGCATGCCTTCACTTATGCGCGTAAACTAGCATCGATGAATTAGTCTTGTGTAAATGAAGACTTGATCTAAAGGTGGTTCCTTTTGTATGTGATTAAGACAGTTTGCTACAATCTTGGTCGGCCTCATTAGAGACTTGATATTCTATTGGTTGGAACTGCTTAGCA
Organism: Sardinella longiceps; assembly: GCA_027497455.2. Taxonomy (NCBI): domain Eukaryota; kingdom Metazoa; phylum Chordata; class Actinopteri; order Clupeiformes; family Clupeidae; genus Sardinella; species Sardinella longiceps. The sequence continues at coordinate 12,138 of JAODXP020004919.1, read as the reverse complement.
TCCCTTGGGAGGTTGAGGGCCGTTTGCCAGCTGGTGCAGCGGCAGATTAAAAAAAATGCATGGGCTAGTTTTTGTGAGTGAAAGTCGTTTGAATGGTTGCCGCTTCCCCTGTAAAGAGGAGGGGGTGCGGTCTGACGGTGCTGATCCACTAACCACGTCAACGTTTCTAGCAAAACGCGAGTCCCCTGCGTTGTTTACAGGAGGCGTGTCATTTCAAATTTCAGTTGGCTGCTCTTTCCTGCTCCTGTTTGGTTGATTCCAACGGCTCAAACACGACGCTGTACTGGCATTGGCTAATAAGGCTGCGTTTGACGCCTTGATTTGCATAATGTTCAGCCGAGCCCAACTTTTGACGTGACGGATGAACGCGCTACCTTCCCGAAATGCTTTGCGGGACGATTTGACGTGCTCCATTGAAAATGAACTGAAATCGCGACGCCGGTTATACTTGACGTGACCAGTGGATCTCCACTGTGACAGTTGCCAGTGATGAGCGCCCCGTTATAATAACGCAATGGGTGTCCTTTGTCTCCCTACAGATCGTTGCGCAGACGAATTCCACGAGCATGCCGCCTAGTAACTCAACGATGGACGTGAACGCCACCTCGGCTGCCCCAGTCACACACAGTAACCCCAATGTGACCACGCCTAAATCGGCCATGAGCCCACTCGACCCAGCTGGGATGTCTCTGCTCCTCGGTGTCGCCATGGTTACGTCTTTGCTGCACCGTGTCTTGTAACATGCCCTACATCGTACGCTCCCGCGCAGACCTTTGGTAAAAGCCGAAGACGCAATATTGAAACTCAGCTCTGCAAATCCACGAAAGTTTGTTCATACCGGTTCGAAGAGGTTTATAAGCGGACTCCAGACTCGCATGCTTTTTGAAGGATGTCACTCCTTGACTCGGCCCGGCATAGCCTCAACGGCCGGAGGTCAGAAGAACTACAGCTCATGGAAAGAATGGAGGCCGTCTTGTTTTTAACAACGATGTCATTTATTTTAAGACGGGGTTTCTGTGGGGGTTTTTTTGGAAATTGTTGGTGAATGCTTCAAGTCTTTGTCCCAAGCTGAGTTTTAAACATAGGCCTATCCAAAGGCATCGGGTTGGATTACTGTACCTGTTCTGGGGAATGGAAGGGGATGCTTCTTGTAAACAATAGTTTATATTTTGTACGAATTGCAAAAGTTGTTTAAATGTTAGTTGGACAAAAAGATGTAATGTTGTAATAAATAGTTGTCAATAAATGGAAACAAAACATTTGACTGGTCTGACTTGTATGCCTTACAAAGTGAATCTCAATTAGGACCTTGCCTCAAATGGCATAAGAATAGCTGAGGTAAATTGTGTGTGTGTGTGCTACTAGATGGTGGCTGACCAAGATCCATCCTTCAAATTCTACTTTTAAAGAACCTCAGTCCCTACTATGCTCTTAAAGGGCAACTTCAGTCTTTTTCAACAAGAGCTCTATTGCTCGAGCTACTTGAGATTAGCCAATACTGAAGACGCAAGACATTTTGGTCCAACCATATAGGTTTCCTTGAACAGAGAATAATCAATCACTTACAACTAGCCCAATGGGGCAGAATTTTGAACTGTTCACATCTTCACATACTCCAAATGTCACCACAAAACTATGAAGCATCAACTGACACCTTACAACAAAGAGCTGTATTAATTATTAATTGTGTATGACTACAAATGGCTGAAAAAGTGTTACAACTGTGTTTATGCAAGCAGCCAAACATTGTTCTCAAAATGGTTTTGTTAATTTTAATCACTTTGTCAGACATTTGTAGTCATAAACACTACAGTGGTGTGTTGTAATGTTTCTGATGCATAGCTTATGGGGTGATATTTGGAACATGTTTAGATGCTGAAAATACAGTTTAAAAATCTGCCCCACTGGGCTAGTTGTAAGTGATTATTCTCTGTTCAAGGAAACCTATATGGTTGGACCAAAATGTCTTCAATATCTCAAGTAGCTTGAGCAATAGAGCTCTTGTTGAAAATGACTGAAGTTGCCCTTTAAGGAAAGCTTGCTACAGGTAGTTTAAAATGGCTTATGCACTTTATCCTGGCCTTCCAAATCCCTCCTGGTTTATGCTATTGAAGGCCTACTCCATTGCATGAATTGAATAATGATAATTTGGTTCAACCTTAAAGAAAAACCACAAGCTATCATTATTGAATGGACCAGGCATGATTCTTAAAACCCATTTTTATTTATTGCTTCTATAGCTGCAGGTTCAGGTTTGTAAGAAACTCAAACAGTGCTATGGATCACCTCCCATTGGATTTCAGCCTGTACATGAACACATCCAGAAGCTTTGAAGTTGAACCTCTGATGTGAACATTGTCAGCACTTGTTGCCAAGCTGGAGATTTGAACATGAGCACACTGTATGATGGGAAATGGAGTTTCTTTTCTTCTCAGGTGAGTCTCTACCACAACAGTAAGTTTGCAAGCACAGGCTGTTGGAGTGTTCTGTGGTACTCCTTTGTGTGTGTGTGCATTACCAATGTGTGAGGTGTACTGGCCGGGAGCTAATATAACCTATATCTGATGGATAGCCATCAGGTGGTGGGGGTCTCTCTTTGTGTACATCATCTGCCTTTGTTTTGTTTCCCCGTGGGCAGGTGTGTAATGTGAAGCACCTGCATGAAAAATTAATCATGCTAATCAATGATTAAAGATCCACGCTACGGGCACTCACTCACACACACCCACACCAATGAGAAAAGAGTGTTGAGATTGAGAGGAGAAAATTGTATGGCCTATATTCTGCATCATTCATGATGTGCAACCCAGTTAAAAATATAGCACACATACACACGGCTAAAGGCAGGGCTTAAACACACATTCAGGTGTGTGTATGTGTGTGTGTATATGTGTGTCAGTGTATGAGGCTTCACAGAGGCAGCAGTCCTTACAGACACCCAGATATTGTCCTTCAGACAGCCCAGATATATATAGCTGCATGTCACCTCTTTCTCTGTCGCTTGCTTGTGCTTCTCTCTCTCTCTCTCTGACGGTCTCTTCCCCTCCTACCCTCCCTTATTCACACACTATATCTCTCTCCCTTTCTCTTTTTTCTCCATTTTCATTCACTCTCTCAATCGTTCCATTTATCACTTTGTCTCCCCCCTCTCTTTCTGTCTTTCTTTGAGTCTATCTCTATCCCCCCCATCAGTCTCTCTCTCTCTCTCTCTCTCTCTCTCTCTCTCTCTCCAACACCTTCCTCTCCCCCCCACACACACTTTTATTGCCTGCACACTGTCACACTCATGCAAATACAAAGATTGATACACTTTTTCCTCAGTGACATAACATTCTGTATGCCTTCTCTTGACACAGTAGCTTCATCATCCCAGGTCTTGTTGGGGTATGTGAGTCGTTTCCTTTCCCAGAAGGCCAGGTGTGGTTGGTGTGTGTGTGTGTGTGTGTGTGTAGAGAGAGAGAGAGAGAGAGAGAGAGAGAGAGAGAGAGTGAGGGGGTGTGTGTGTGTGTGTGAGTCGTTTCCTCTCCCAGGCCAGGTGCCACTGCTGAGCCAAGGGACAGATGGGTTTTGTCCACACTGGGCACTTTTTACCATGACTCTCCAACTTTCCATCATCAAAATGCCTGCCTATTCACTCTCACACACACACACACACACACACACACACACACACACACACCATTCCAATCCTCAGTCAGATTTAAAAAGTGTTGTTAGGGCTCGGGAACAAAAGTACCTGAGCTGTTAAGAGCAAAAATTCTCCGAGATGACAAAAAAACCTGCCCCAGTTTGGCTCCTTCTGAACAGCTATATTACTGTACACTGTATATTGCATCCATTACTAGGCCTATTCCTCCTGTACTGTAAGAGTCTAGAGAGGTGTTGTCATCATGATGGAGATGTCCTTGTAGTCTAATGGTATCACAAGGGAACGTTTTAACAGAATAGGCATGTTCAAACTCCACTTTGGGTTTGAGTTAAAAAAAAAAAAAAAAAAAAAAAGTAATCGCAAGGGACAGTCCCACCGACATCCTTCTCTCTTCCTCCTTCTATCTTCCTTGTCTGCCTTCCACTCTCTCCTCCACCTCCACATATTGCTTTTAATCAAACCATCCGTTTGAAAAGTTGTCAAAAATGTGCCAATCGCACCTCTTACCTGTCCACTGGTTCTACCTGTATGAGATCATCTCTCACTTGTCCACTCATTCTACCTCTACAAGCGCACCTCTTATCTGTGCACTAGTTTTATGACCTCACCTTTTACCTGTCCAATCGTTTTACCTGTACGAAGTAGCTATTATCATATGGGAAATTAAGGCAGCCAGTATCATCTATTCTTTGCCTTTGCCTCATTCCTTATTTCCATAAAACAGCGCATCTAGAAGACCGCCGCTCATCCCCAGCTGCTGGACTACTTTTGATTCAGTGATTGTTATCCTTAACATCTGATTCCATTGTTGATTATCTTTATCTGCCATTTAGCATGGCTATTATATTTACCATTCAAAGAGAACTGATATGGAACTGAAAAACCTTTTCCGCCTCATCAATTTCATAGACGTGTCGTGTGTTGTATAGAATTAATACACATCCATCCAGCCAATCAGAAATCAGTATTCCATTCCACCATGCCAAAAGCATAAGACATACACACACAGAACCTATGGTCCAGTAATAAGTAATAATAATTATTTTATAATGTTACATGCTAACATAGGAAAATGTCAGGGTTTCATAATGTTTCTTAGAAACACTAGGACTGTTTTGTATACGACATAAGTCAGAGAATTGTTAGAATTGTCATGTAGGAGATGATTGGGACTAGATTTGTGCTATTCTCCGGCAGAAAGGCAAAAGATAAATAAACCTTAATGCATTGATCAAGATTCTCGGTCATTCGATTCAGTTTATCCTGTTTAATTACCACCAAAATGATCAACACTTTGCACAGTGTTGCCAGTGCAGTTTCTGTATCAATACCAACATGGGGGCCCGGCTTCAAGTCCAACCCACCCCCTCCCCTTCTGTGTGGAATTGTAGAGCTGGATGGCCTGTGGGACAAAAGACTTTACAGCGTCTGTTGAACATGTCAAGGACAGCAGCCTGCTGCTGAAAACGCTTCTCTGTTTGGATAATGTGCTGTGGAGAGAGTGTCAGTCATTGTCCATTTTTGACAGGAGCCTTTCAGAGTCTTTTTCTAAGCAGCCTGTCCATTCGTCCAGCAGCATCTCTCATGGTGTTGCTGCCTCGACGCTGCAACATTGGAGTTTGCTGCAAATGTTAATGGACTACAGTATCCTCAGGAAATAGAGCCTGCCCTGCCCATTCTTGTTAAAAGGATCCCCGGCTAGTTGGGCATGTTAGCGTTATAAGACTAGCATTGGCGTCAACTTTAATTGACGTTATTCAAAAACATTACAAATACGACGGTTTTAAAGAAAATGTTTATTAGAAGCTGAAATTCATTTCTCTAGTAAAGTTCCATTGTTGTTACGCCTCAATGACTTATGGGTAAAACGTGACGACAAATGGTTGCACTGCTTTCGGTCAAGCTGGAGCTACACATGGACAACGTAAATATTGATCCTCTATCGTATCCTCACCTCTCCGATCATCTTCCAACACCGTGTACTGTCTTCCGCGTTGTTCCCTTAAATCATGGTGGTGTTGGTTTAAACGGCAAACTTAACAGAAGAGGTATTTTACTTTGCAATAACGTCCTAAACTGGTCCTGTAAAGCCATAGAATTTTGCTGGACAACCATTTGATGTCACGATTTACCCATAAGTCATTGAGGCATAACCGTAATAGAACTTTACCAAAGAAATGATTTCCAGGTTCTAATAAACATTTTCTTTAAAACAGTCGTATTTTTAATGTTTTGGGGTAACGTAAATTAAAATTGACGTCGTTACTAATCTTATAACGTTAACATGCCAAAGTAGCCGGGGATCCTTTTAAGGGTGGTTTTCTTCAAAGTGCTTGAGTCCAAAAACGTTTCAGCCTGCATTAAACACTTTTTTGGACTTAAAGGTATTATGAATCAACACGTAGCCCTGCTGTTTTATAGTGCTAAGCGTTATTGATAGCCACCTCAATCATTGAATTTTGTGCAATGTAGACCGAGTTTGTGAAACAGCAGCTAACACTAACAGAATGGGGCAAGTCAAAACGAAATATAATCAATTTGGTTTTGTTTTGACAAGCCCCATTCTGTTACCGTCAGCTGCCGTTTCGCTATCTCAATCTGCATTGCACGAAATTCAGTCATTGACGTGGGTATCAATAGCCCTAAAATAATTACCATCAATGTGCACCTGAGTATTCACTCCAGGTTCGGTTTCTCTAGCACACAACACACAGACAATGGAATGGTTTGGAAACAAAGTATGCCAAAACCCCAATATAAAATCTCCATACAAACCATTGTTAGAAAAGCCCAATTGCCAGAATGTGTTTGTGTTTATATATGGATACATTAAAAGATTCCTGCCTTAAAATTGTTAAAATGCAGTGAAAGTAATTACAACAACAACTACTCTCTAACCTGAGAACCAACTATATGATCTGACTGACCATTTCAAGGGGGACATTGATGTATGGCCCTGGCCACTTCCTTCCTATGCAATTCCGCTCGATTTTCATCTGCATTCCGTGCTCTGTCTTGGATTAGTGCCATTGCATCTCATCTTGGCCAATTAGTGACCAGAGGTGTTGCAACGTGAGAATAAAACATGCTATTACTTAGCTGATCCAATTGAATTGAAACACCTTCGGCAAGCAGTCGTTTCTCAATACCCAAGTTCAAAGCTTAGAAGGGGCTGGTTTCTGCCAGGCTAATTGATATAGTACTGATAAAACATGGACAGGCAGTTAAGTCAACATTCAGTAACAAATGGTAGGCTATATTGGATTGTGACTGGATTGAATGAGGGTTTTTTCAGAACTAATGATCAGAAAATCCAGTTAGGAGTGTGTGGTTTTGTAAGGTTTACACAACCAGAAAAAACGCAGAGTTTTAATTAGATGAAATGAAGTGCTTCCTTCAACACTGAGAGTATCTATCTCTCTTACCGTGTGTGTGTGTGTGTGTGTGTGTGTGTGTGTGTGTGTGTGTGTGTGTGTGACTTCATGAATAATCCACCAAAAAGCTTTAAGCTGCTGTGGATCTGTGGGTGTCATTTGTGTGGATCTTGTTGCTAAGCAGCAAGGGACGTTGCCAAGCTCGGTGTTTCCCGGACGATGAAGTGGGGACATGAGGACACAAGGACACACACACACACACACACACACACACACACACACAAAGACACGTGTCTGTGAGTGTGTTTGTGGTTGGGAATGATGAAAAGAAACAAGCGGCCCATGGATCAATAGAAGCATCTCTGGGTCTGGGTCCTAAAGCTCAGACAATGGAACACACACACACACACACACACACACACACACACACACACACACACACACACACAGTCCACAGAATAACACTCAGTATTTGTTGAAATTGAAATGTTTAAATGAATACAAGGTAGTAAATAATAGCTAGTAGTAGCTAAGCATACTTTTTGTTGTATTTGTGAGAGGGAACACAGTTGAGAAAAAACCATTAACTAGAACAAGATTTGCTAACGCTAAAACAAGCTTTGCCAACAGTACTATTTCAGTTCTTCATTTACTTTTCAACACATTCATGAGTCTTATCCCAAGCAGTCTCATCAAAATCAGCTTTAGGAACCAGGAATTGATATATTCCATTTTCTTCCCTGACATCTTGAAATGTCTGTTTTTGAAAGCATTCAAAGGAAAAATCTGGAGTCCACCAGTCCATATCCATGTTCTATGAGGCTATCAAGTGATGGGTATCAGAATGGGCAGCAGGCAAGGTAGATAGGGTAGCCAACTTTCCCGCATCCAAATGAGGGACACTTTGTTCAGACTGGTACAGGCCCTATATGCTTCAAATGAAATTGAGTTGAATTGAATTGAATTAAAAGTGGGAGCAGGACTGAAAAGGTCAACATAAGTTTATCGGGGAAAAAGGGGAAAATTTATCCCAATAGTCTATTATAATTACAGTGTCTGTGATGTTAGGGACTTTAACCTTCCTTAGGCATCTATCAAAAAAACAGAAGCAAATGTTCTATTCAGTTGAAGGCAGGCACTGGAGGTCACTGAACTGTCAGGTAGGCCTAATATGTGCCCTTTATGGCTGATTTAGAATCAGCCACTCTGCAGAGTCCTGACCCTGTAGTAGTCCCAGGAGAAGGGCACTGTAGAGCTCAAGAGAACACATACAGTACCCACCCCAACCACTGCTGGGCCTAATAGTAGGGTGGCATCATTTAGTAAGGAAGGCTCAGATTGAGTGCTCATTACTCTGTTAAAGGGACACCAGACAGCATTTTGCTGTAAAACTAGTAAACTCTCCTTCTACATAGTTCCACTCGATATTCATCTCCCTTCACGACTCTGTCTGGGAGTTGTAGGAGTTGTGGGAGAGATTACGTCGGGTTTCTGCTGTTGTAGCGTAGCGCACTTCACGACCAAGCTGGTGCATAACGTTAGCGATTGGGTGATGTTTTTTTTTTTTTTTTTTTTTTCAAACTTCTACAGTTCCATGCCTTTGTAGCCGGTGGCGGTCCGCACCGCACACGGGTCTCGAACCCGCCACCCCGCAAGCTACAAACTCCCGGCGTGGGAGTGGAACGCTCTAACCAACTGAGCTAAAAGCCCGAGCTTTTAACTCAGCGTGTTAGAAGCGCCCATGGAATTGGGTGATGAGGATTTACACACTACCACCGAGCTAGCCGCGCTAGCTGGCCTCCGTTACACTCACCCTCCAAATCCTCACTCCCATCCGGGTCACGGCACCAATGTAGCCGGTGGCGGTCCGCACCGCACACGGGTCTCGAACCCGCCACCCCGCAAGCTACAAACTCCCGGCGTGGGAGTGGAACGCTCTAACCAACTGAGCTAAAAGCCCGAGCTTTTAACTCAGCGTGTTAGAAGCGCCCATGGAATTGGGTGATGAGGATTTACACACTACCACCGAGCTAGCCGCGCTAGCTGGCCTCCGTTACACCTTCAGCTTGCAATTGTTTGTCAATGGATGAGATCCCAGACCCTTTTATGAAGTGGAGCGTATACAGTACCAAGGGAATGGCCATGGCCAGGCTAGGAAACTAGCTATTTAAAAGGCGTTAAGAAGAGTTTGGAACTTTGGAACCCTCCCAGAACTGTACAGTGCATATCCAAGATAGCTGGTCAGAAGAAAACTTGCATTTATCCACCTTTTTCATGACTACATGACCATCCAAATTAATTTGGAGATTGTACCTAAACAAATTGTTTGATAAAAATAAATCTCAAACTGGTAAAAAGCTGCCTGGTTTTGTGCAAAGTAGTGTTGCATGGGAACAGAATCAGGGATTAATTCATTTATTCCCTTAGCCAGTGTGAGCAAGATGAACCATGTCACTCACATTTCTCACAAATTTTGCAGTCTTGTAGAATGATTTTGTCTCCATGTTTGTTTTTGGGTTTCTGTAGTCATTGGGTTCTGGGTGAGTCTGGCTTTGTGTGTGTGTGTGTGTGTGTGTGTGTGTTTGTGTGGGTTTGCATGTGTGTGTGTGTGTGTGTTTGCATGTGTGTGTGTGTGTGTGTGTGTGTGTGTGTGTTTGCATGTGTGTGTGTGTGTGTGTGACCATCAGTCCATCCATCAGTGATTATCAGAGAGGGAAAAAGACAGTGTGTGTGTGTGTGGATGAGAGTGAGAGATAAATACTGAGCCTGAGGCATCTTACGCTTTGTTAAGCTTGAGCTCCTTACCAGCAAAACAAACAAATCAATCAACAAACCATCTAGGCATGTTTGTGTGTGTTTGACGGTGTGTGTGCCTGTGTTAGACTGTAAACATTTACATATGCAACAAGACATACACAAACAAATTCAATACACACACTCTCACACACACACAAACTCTCACACAAGGTTAATCATCACTATCTTTTGCATGGCAAACTGACACACAAGTGCACGCAGGCACACGCGCACACACACACTCATACACACATTAATCAGTGTGGACATTCATAGTGCTACACTAAGGTACATGAACCTTCTTTAAATATAGTCTATAAAAAGAATATTTGGCTTTTTGCCTTTCTTGTGACAGGAAGGTGAGGTAAGACTGGATGTAATTGTGTGTGTGTGTGTGTGTGTGAGAGAGAGAGAGAGAGAGAGAGAGAGAGAGAGAGAGAGAGAGAGAGAGAGAGAGAGAGAGAGAGAGAGAGAGAGATCCTGTAGGTACTTGCTGTACCTTTTCGTGGGAGAGGCTCTATAGGCCTATCATGCTGTTATGCCATCAGACAGGATGCTCAGTGCAATGGTGCAACGGGAAAAGATCAGATCTCCCCATCTGTCTCAAAAAGAAGAGTCACTCACTGTCATGCTGTTTGATGCTTTACTTTGGTTATTGAGTTGAATTCTTCCCTGGATTAAGTGACTCCTTTTCAAACAGTAGCCTGACTTCACTACATTACTTGTTAATTTACTTTAACCTTAACCTCCCTCCCATGAGTCATGTTAGAGTGAGTCTGCATCTAAAATGATCTGCTCAGAACAAGAGAACTGCTGCTATCAAAAGTCCTACAAGCTGCTGATCTGCAATGTTTAGCCTTATCTTTGCAGAGAGAGGGAGAGAGAGAGAGAGAGAGAGAGAGAGAGAGAGAGAGAGAGAGAGAGAGAGAGAGAGAGTCACACTGACTCCAGTCCAGACTGACCCAACAGCAGTAAGGGGCTCTGCCTCTAACATCCGGCAGTGCTGTTCATGTCATCTTACAGTAATTGCCTGAGGACATTTCCGATGCTAAAACAACCGAGGCTATCTATTTTTTTCTTTCTTTTTTTTGTTTTGTATTTTGATTTTTATATTTAGCCTACTTGTTGTAACACAGTGGCAGCACACTGCATCTGAGTAATTATTAAAAAAATCAGCTTTGTATAATAATACAATTTTTTATGCTTACTTGGTAATAAGTGTCATGTATTAAACTTTTACTTATTAAAGAATACGCGCACACGCTGGAGCTATGCTGTTGACAGTTTACTTCAGATTCACATTGAACTGTACAAGCCAAACTGGCCAATAGGGGCAAAGCAATACGGTGGCCTTACAGGGCCAAACTAGAGGGCGAAGCTCAATACACAACAATTCCTCCCCCTTATTTAACAGTACCCCATCAAAACATAACATAAAGTTCAATAAAAAGGATATGTCGTGGGCAGCCTGATTACAAGTCCAACCGGTCTGGTGGCCGGCGCTCCCGAGTGGGGTACCGACTGGCATGGTGCTCCATGGGGGCCGCTGACTGCACTGGTTCTGTTGTCAGCGGAGCCTGGGGCCCCATACAAGTGTCGGGACCACCCTGGGGTGTAGCTGGTGGGCTGTGGAGAGGGGTTGAGTCCTCCAATGACTCATCCAGGCTGGTGTCAGGTATAGGGGGTGTGTGGACTCCGGCATGGGCGCCTTGCTAGCTAATAGCTGGTCAGCATGGCGGTGCCATAAGACACCCTCACTAGTGCGTACCTCATATGACAGCGGACCCCTGACGGCCACTATCTCTGCTGGCACCCACTTAGGACCCCTTAGGTAGTTGCGTGCTAGCACCTGGTCGCCTATGGCAAAGGACCTGAATGTGGTGTGCCGGCGCTGTGACTGTCCCCATTGACTGCCGTGCACCACTTGGCTCCTCGTAGGCGGCCTTATCAGATCCATTTCAGTTCTCAGTGTTCTTTTGAGAAGGAGTTCGGCTGGAGACACCTTGGTGGTGCTGTGTGGTGTGTTTCTGTAGGTCAGCAGGAAACGGTGGAGTCGTTGATGAAAACAGCCGTCATTAACAGATGCCTTGAGACCGTGCTTCAGCGACTGCACGAACCTCTCCGCCAAACCGTTAGTGGACGGATGGTACGGGGCCGACCTCAGGTGCTGAATTCCCCTCATCCTCAGGAATGACTTCATCTCCTCTGAGACAAACTGAGGTCCGTTATCACTCACTAACTGCTCAGGGATTCCAAATCGGCTGAACATTTCCTCCAGGCATTCAATCGTCTTACTTGTGGTGGTGGATGGCATTATGG
>JAODXP020004915.1:0-43308 GCA_027497455.2 Sardinella longiceps | reverse complement strand
GCTATCAAATCTGGCTTGACTAACTTAGCATACTGTTGGCCTCATTTCTGTAATCTGGTACAGTATTTAGAAGAGATTAGTTTAAAATGACCCTCGACTTGCCCTGTTGAGTAGGCCTAATCCGAGCCCCTCTGAATTAATTCTCAATGGGTTTTAATGATGTCTTTTGGGAGTGAACTAGCATCACCTGGCTGGGTACTCATGTTAGCTAGTGACAGTGCTAGCGAATTTACAAGTAGGCAAATGACAGCTGAATTTTCTTCATTAGACAGACGTAGTTAAATGGAGCACACCCTTTCTTGTCAGCATCACCTCATTTATTGGTAATAACAGCAACCACTGTGTTAAGCCACAGAAGCACAAATATAAAGTTAAGTTGAGGCTAACTTTATCACAAGAAACAGTAGCCTACCGAAGCAAGCCTGCCTGGGGTAGAGAGGGTTCATTCATAGACGCTGGAAGCCGATCTTAGTTTACTCGTCACCCACAGCATGTGGTAACTTCTCCCAAGAAGACGAAATAGAATTCAACTGATTGTGACAATACTGATGACTTTTTCCCATTTACTCCAATGTTAAGGTCATGGTGACGTATGCAAAATGAGGAAACAAAAGTTATGGAACGTTGAAATCCCAACGAGACGTTTTTTTTGTCAGTTGAGAAATACGGCTCCGTGGTAGAAAATTACTCCCCTAGAGGATGTCACTTGTCATGTGACTTCTGTCTACCTTATAAATGCACTAAGAGCTATTTAACACACTAAAGGATGTGAAAAAGCTGGAAAAGCATGTTAGGGCCCCTTTAAATGATTGATTTGGAATTAAAAACACATGGAGTTAACAAACAGGTGGAATCGATGAAATTATCTCAAAAATTGGTAAGTGTTTTTTTTTACCAATTGTCTTACATTTACATTTACATTTATGCATTTAGCAGACGCTTTTATGCAAAGGGACTTACAAAAGAGGGATAACAATCAAGCTGCAACACAATACAAGTAAGTGCCTACGTCTGGTAAGTGCATAAGCGCGCTTTATTTCATCAATATTATGCATGGCTCCGTTTACCTCTTCATCAAGTTCATCCATCAGCGTGACTGCTTCAATTTCATGATCCAGGTCAATCAGCGTTTTTTCTCGGCTACTTAACTGGTCATTTAATTCTTCCAAAACCGTCTCATCTGGCTCCGCTTTGCGAAGTTCTTCATGGGTCTTCTTGGTGAGCTTGGTTACCGCTGTTCTGACCGTGCCTCGTATTTTCCGCCACCTTGCAACTTTCTCCATTGTTCTCTTCGCGTCTCACCTGTCCGCACCTTTGTCACTCAGGTAATCCACTTCCTCGTCAGGTTGGAAGACTTCTGTCAATCATCGGAGCTTCTCTCGTCTCCTTCCTCCCTCCTGGGTTTCGGCACCAAAAATGTAGTGGAATTTCACTTGCGGACAACGAAAATACTCTTCAAAAGATTTATTAGAACTATGTACAAAAACAGTGTAGAAAAACTTGATGGTTAAAAAGTATGCAAGGTTTAGTCTTTCAATTCATATGCAGATAGCAGTTCGCATGGTGATCAGAGAGCGCACTTCTGACGCGCAGGTCCAGGTCACTTTTATGCGCGCTCACAGGTCAGGCCTGGAATCGCACGCAGCTGCTGATCGGAATTGAATTATTGCTGCGTTAGGATCGGGGCTTGCTTGAGACAGGGAAAGGGGAAAAAGGACACAACAGTCTCAGTGCATGCGTTGTCTTGGTCTGGCAACCCAACTTTTACCTTTAGCTTAGCATAGAGACTGGAAAGTAAAGTTGCCAAAGAATTGCTATCTGGCAACTTTTGCATTCCAGCACTTATGCTAAGCTAAGGCTAAAAAATGGGGAAAATTGTTAATGCCATACTGGGAAAACACAAGCAATGAGACAAACATGTTCTTACCCACATACAGTATGTAACTCAGAGTAAGGAGATAAATAACCAATTTCCATAAAGAGGTTGACTATTCCTTTAAGAAAGTTGAATCTTTTGTAAGAGTAGATTAATGTGTTCTCTATCTTGTATTGCTCGCCCCTTTTAGATCCAGACCAGGTGAGGGAGCTTCACAACCTTTTGGAGAACAGACGCAGTTCCAGCTCTTGTAGCTCTACTGGTCAACAGGAGCTATTTCCGGGCAGCCAAATATTAATTTCCTCCTTTCACCTGGCAGCAATATGCCATGCTTCAAAGCCACATTGTATGCGATTATTTCATGCGTTATTTGACAACTTCTTCTCTATTGAAGATTGCCAAAACGCTGTACTGTTTAGTCGCCCAGGCCAAGACGGAAAAAGGGTGCTTGACCGCAAGAAGGTCCAGGGAATCCTCAGTAAGTTTTCTTAAAATTTAGACTATGTTTTCTCAGGCCAGGATAATGAGAATAATGTCAAAAAGTGTAGTGGTGATATGGTTTTTTTTCAGGACCGAAGCCGATACCGATACATGGAAGTCGGGGTTAGACAATGGGCGATTCATGCTGCTGATTTTTTGGGGCCGATTTTTAGAGCCTATATTTGGATGTTTGCATCCTTACAGAAGTTTAAACCCCAGAAAAGTTCTGAACTTCACCAAAAAAGTATTAACTTCCATTTTAGTTCCAATCACTTATGATATCCTATCAGCATTCCACTAGACCTGCCATCCTTAAGATCAACATATCCTAAAGCGCCCCCTCTCTCTCTCTCTCTCTCTCTCTCTCTCTCTCTCTCTCTCTCTCTCTCTATCTATCTATCTGGACAATACTAGTCAATCAAGCAGGTCAGGTAAAACACGCCAAATAAGTATCAGACATAGTTATGGCTTTTGTAACTGTTAGAAAGAGTGCACATAGAGCCTAAATGTTCAGAAGTGCATATAAAAGACGTAGTAACACTTTACATTACAGCTCAGGGTAACACTTTATTTTAAGGTCCACCCATTAGCCACTAATACATACCTAATTAATGCCTCTACTAGTGCATTGTAAGGCATGTGTTAAGCAACATTACTCATTTGTTAGGCATGTATTCACAAATGTCTTGTTCATGACTAATTCGGCCTTTATTCGTGATATAATCTTAATAATGCCCTAATAAGCCTTCATGTCTACTTAGTAAGTAGTAGTACCACTAGAGATGCACCGATTGCTCGGCGGCCGATTTTGACCGGCCGATTAACCATATTAGACGGTGGGCCGAGGGTGTTTTTCGTGTTGTTTTGTAAAAAACATCAGAAGAGTAGACAAGTTTTCATCTGTGATATAAACAAATGGTATTAAGCCTAACAAAATTTGTTGGCAGCTCTGGTTTGATCATATATCGTCAAAAACAGTAGGTTTTAATCGTTATTTTCCTCGGACATATGCAAGGAAATCTATAGGTATAACCCAATCAAATGTCGGCATTTTGAGTCCTTGGAAAAATCAACCAATCGAGTAAGAGTTCAAAAGGACCCGCCTCGGAATGTAAACACCAGCTAAGCAGCAATGTCAGAAAACGCTGCAAAATCCCCTTCAGATGGCTTATTTTAGATCATAGAACTTCAGATAATAGTTGTCAACCCACTTTTTGTATAAATCTTACCTTGTTCCTGTCTGGGCATGCTGCAGAATATTGACTTTATAAATCCAACGGTGAAATTCTTAATAAGAAACATGTCATCTGCTATAGTGTAGCCTAGCTATCAGCAGCAGAGGTTGAAGCAAATCGTAGCCTAGGCTATCACTTGTAAGTGTAGCGGCTGTACTCTTCTTTGCGTTGTGTGTTAGGCTACATTTCATTAACTCTGTTACATAAGCAAACAGTTGGCTTACAAACAATCGTTGTTACTAAAAATTACAATAAAATTGACGCTGGACCCATCGTCAGAATCTCTTCAACTTCAGGTCTTAGGAGAGGTTCGGTTATCATTAAGGTAGTGCTTACACATTATAAAGGACAATGTTTCTTCACAATCTTTTCGTTGACCACAGTACATGTGTATAATATCCTAGCATGTTAGTAATGACAGTTTACTATGCTTAACTGCAGTAACACAAACGTTTCAGGCATTATTAGCCTGTAGCTGACTGTAGCCTGTTTCATTGTTGTAGAGATGAATTGCAGACACCTTCTTGTCAGTAAGATATCTTTATATCAATGGAAAAGGCAAATAGCACATGGGATTAAAAAAATGTAGGCCTACTTTGTAATGACTCTAGTGTCTATTTGCTATAATATCTATCTGTACTATTTTCCATAGCTAATGTAGCCTACCCACCTGCACTTTCTGCTCAAAGAAAGAGGTAGCTTTAGCCCTTGACCATCGAAGACTAAAGTTCAAATTTATTTACTTGAATGCTTGTTTAGGCACACGTAATGTAACAAGGTGTTGGCTTGATTGAACAGCAGAACTAGAAAGATTCAGTACATTTATTTGTCACATCATGCGTTCAGGTACAAAGAGCAGTGACATGGAGAAAATATATCTGTCAAAAATAGCTAACTTACATAGATGTCATTATACTAAACTGAATGACAATCACCAAGATAACATTACGGACATTAGTTTAAAGTCTACAGGGCATTGTATCGGTGTGTTGTTCGATATATTAAGTTATACTGAAGTCCAAACACATCAGCAGTTAGCAATAGCTCTAGCTGTGCTCTATCGTTATGGACATTATGTTGAATAGACCTTGAATAGTTCTGTTCGTTCACGCTAGGTAGGTTAACGGAGACTCTTAATTATAAACACTACACTGTCAAAATAGTAATTTGTTGGTAACATGCATCATTACACACATTATAGTGCAAATTCCGTGATATCCAGCTTGCTTGCCAACCTCTCCCTGTCGAGTCGTCTTCCTACTTCCTCAAACAGTCTCGCACTCTGTCTTTCTCGAGTCTTCATTGGCGTTTCTCAAGACACGTGAGGCGAATACGATTTTTTGATTGGTATGCAGTATGTGTGGCCCTGATAACGCTTGCCTGCTAAAGTTATGAAACATAAAGTTGATTTTCTCAAATATATGATCGAGTTGAGGCTGCCAACAAGCGGAAATGAGCTTAGAAAAAAATATGTATTGCACATATGAAAAATCAACTACTCTTCTCCAGTTTTGTCCAAAAGTGAAAAAGTAAAGCAGATAGAGGCCTTCGGCCCACCGTCTATATAATTTCTCACTTTGTGGGATAATGCCAACCTATAGGCTATGGTTATGGACATCAAAATTATTTGTGTGAGTGAGTTTAATGCACAATGGTCATGACTCATGACCATGGAGTAGGCTATTAGCCAATATAGATGAAGTAAGAAGTAAAAAATACCTAGGGTTAGGGTTAGGCTAGACTACAAACAAGTTTCTTAAGACTACAAATCCTGTTCAATTTCCACGTGTCATCAACTTTGACCCCTGCCAACTTTTCCTCTGTGCACAACTGTTTCAAAATAAAAGTCCACACTAGAATAACTGATTTTCCTGTGATTTCACTATTTAAACTATTCAACTATTTAACTGTTCAACCATTCCAACTGTCAGTTGACATTAACTCTGTCCCCTGTCAGCTGTTTCCTCTCTCCACAACTGTTTCAAAATAAAAGTCCTCACTGTGATTACTGATTTTAAATTATTTTACTATTTAAAGTACTCAACTATTTAACTGTTCAACCATTTCAACTTTCACTTGTCATCAACTATGACCCCTGTCAACTATCCACAATGTGGGTGAATCCGGAATCCGGAGTGAATCAACACCTAGCCTTGCTGCTTTATACTGCTAAGCGCTACTGAAAGCCACCTCAATGATAAAATTTTGTGCATCGTAGACCGAGTTAGCGAAACGGCAGCTAACACTAAGTGAATGAGGCATGTCAAATGAAACCTAATCCATTTGCTTTCGTTTTGAAATGCCCCATTCTGTTAACATTAGCTGCCGTTTCACTATCTCAGTCTGCCTTGCATGAAATCCAGTGATTGAGGTGGCTAACAATAGCGCTTGGCACTACAAAACAGTAGGACTACGTGTTGATTCACGCCGGCTTTCTCCTTTAAAGCTTTTTAATAACACAAAGTACAATCTCAAAATTCCTTAAGTAAATACCTGTTCCCATGTTTTATAGGTCTGTGAAGTTTTGAAATTGTAGGCACTAGGCAATCACAATCACTTGACAGCAAACTATGTCCTTCTGCCAATCTGGCAGTTAGTGGGTTGTATTTTTGTGATATTCTGTCCTGTCCTACTATGACCACATAACATAAAACTTAAATGTACCACTTTTATTCTGTCATAGAGGTGGCATACAATTGCCATAAAGACAGAGATTATGTTTAAATCTTCCAGAAGTGTCATTCAATTACAACCAAAAATTACTGTTTTGGCTCCAGCTGTCATTTATTTCCATTTTTAGACATGTCCCAAAATGACAGGAAACAGGGAAAGCTTTATTTAACAGGTTCAAGTTGTCAATTGGGTGTCATACTATTGGAAGATGCTGTATTTCCAGGAGTATAATAAATTCAGATTTTTTTAATGTAAAAATCGCTATTTAGGCCATATTTCAGGGCTTATAGCTTTTGAATAGCACAAAGTACAATCTCAGAATTTCTTCAGTATATACCTTTTCTCATGTTCTATATGTAAATTAAGTTTTGTAGGTATAGACAATCAAAATCACTTGACAGTCTAAAATGCTAGCATTTAGCTCAATTTTACGAAACTATCCATAACTGAAATGGAATATCTCGGGAATGCTGAAGGAGGAGCTCTGTGGCGAAAAATATGAGCATAAACCTAGCGCAAACCCAAAGTAAAAATCGGTCTTGCATAGTTCCACTTTAATACACATGCTAATTTATACAAGTCAACTCCGCTAAGTCATGTGGTTCAACCATTCAAACTGTCAATCATGCCTCCAGTCATCTAAATTTGTTGCGGTTATCATATTCACTGAAATGATTAGCAACAGAATCCACTGAAAACATAATTTCCCTGAAATTACATTTTCGATTTATTTATTTATTTTAATTATCACTTCAGTTAGTGTTGGGGCGGGGGTGACATAACCAACAAATCATGCGGCATTTAAAGGAAAATACCGGAGTGAATTCAAGCATAGCCCTGCTGCACGAGCCTTCTAACAGCAATATATTTCGTATGAAATGAAAGAATTTTGAACAGCATAGACCTAACGCGAATGTGAAACACCTCAGATCTTACTTACGGTTTACAGCAGTCAGGTTCCATTGATTTGTTCGGTCTGTGCTGTACCAGATTATTTTGTTCCACTCGCTAACTAGCGCATTAAACAAGCTCTTTCAACAGGGCTATGCTTGAATTCACTCCGGAATTTCCTTTAATTTTTGATGGCAATAAGTGTTAGTGATCTGACTAAAGATACATTTTTTTCTTAATAGCTTAATACACACTTTCTTGCACGCAAGTCACAAGTCCATTTTTAATTACTTTTATTATTTTTAAGCCTTTTAGTAAATTCCCATTACAACAATGCGTATTTTTCAGCTCTTTAAGGGTATAAAAACACACTACAACTTATCTTTATCTATCATTTGAAAACTTCAGGCCTAATGTTGTACGTTTTTTTAAATAGGTCATTACAAATATTAAATTGCGCGAAAAACTATTTAGGCTTTTCTTTTTTCCTTTAGCCTATTATTTTAGGGCCTGTAGCCCATTCTCTCCCTTACATAAAACTACTAGTCAAAAACACAATAGGCCTACAAGGGGAGAAGTCTAATGTCCCTCCCACACTGCAATATTTGCTGAACAAATAGCTTAAATAACTTTTCAAATAAAATATGTAAAATGTTATTCTAGTAAATAGACCCTATCAGAGAGGGGCATTGTGTGGCCCTGTTCTGAAGCAGACTTGTTAGCATAAGTCGCTACAAACGGAGTTTGTTTTGGTACACTGATATTCTTTTCACTTTACACAAGGCAACTAAATAACAGGGATTACTTAAGTGAGTTTTATGAAGGTAAGATTGCAAAGTGTTCAGTAGGCTGGCATAGCTAGATTGAGCTTTCGGTGTATGTTTACCTTGCTAGCTTGTGCACCAGCATCATCTAATCTGTCCTTGCAGCCAGCATACTGTTGATAAAGTATCTTTGACTAGTTACAGGCTACATGAAAAGCAAGCTAATTTTCTTGGATTGATCACTTGAGTGATATGTAAAATTAATTTTTAATAAATGACATTTATTTAAACTATTTTTTGTCAGTGTTTGTTTCATATAGCATAGCCCTGCTAGAAAATCTTTAAATTACATTCTTAATTTGTTCTCATATTTCTCAAATATGGCTCAGACATTGGTATGATAACAATCAATAAGAGAAACAATCAAGACATTGAAGAGAAGGGTGAGATCTCTTTCAGGGCTCATACTTCTTAAAGTTGTCTCATAGAAGTCTTATTTTCATCTCAATTCATTCTTTGCAAATGTCCATCAAAATGACAGACATAATTGAGATCAGGTGCAGACAATAATGAGATCTTCTTTGTGTATCCCACTTCTCGAGTATTGCTCAACTTTTGTCTTATTTCTTGCTCCTAAGGGACCCTTAGGAGCAGCAATTCAGAAACAAATTCATTCATTAAACCAGCTGCACCGAACCAATTGATTTTGGACAGAGTTAAAGCTAATACGGATTGTTGGATGAATGACAATATAGTAGCCTTAAGAGATCATTATACAGACTTGTTTGATGAGACTTTTGAGACACTTAAACCTTTCCAGATTGAGGCGTTTGAGAGAGCTGTGCGTTGGGCATACAGCCGCTTTAAGAAAAAACTGAACCCTTCGATCATCGAACATGTTAGGGATGAACTTTTAGTAACAAGGGGTCCACCTGAAGGGGAAAATTCCACAGGGAATAAAGAGTCAACGGTAACGGAACTTCAAACCGAAGATGGAAAACCGTACCGGTTAATGCCATCCACCTCAACACCGTTCTCTCAGAGAATAAGAACCAAAGTAGTGGATAGAAAGCAACAACAACAACACATAGAGAGACAAAATGCAACAGTGCCGTCGAACCCAGGATCCGGTCGGATAGCTGTGGAAAAAACAGATAAACATCCAAACGTTGAACCCAAAGCGACTTCCTCCTCCTCTTCCTCGCGTCTGCAACCTCCTGAAAGGGAAAAAGAGAAAGTTAAAACATTCAGCGACGATCAGCCCTGTAATAAAAAAGAGGTTAGTGAGAACTCTAAAAAGCGGGAAACATCTGAAAGCAATGTATTTGCAGTACCCAAAGCGATTAAAAGACCTAGGAAAAGTGAAGAACACGAGCAAAGGTCAAAATCTAATGCTATTTTTCCACCCTTGAAATTTAGGGCGCAATCTGACCCGGATCTTAGGGGACAGCCCATCTTGAACCCGAACGAGAAGGAGAACGCCCTTAAACGGTTTTCATTGCTGACGTCGAACTCGCTCAAGTCGAAACAACTGTCACGGCCCCAGTGGGGCTCAAGTGTCACTATTCCTCCGGAGGTGCAGAGTTCCACCAGGGCACCAGGGGTGCTCTTCTTTTGTGTCTCTTAAGCAGGCTGGAGAGGAGCTTGCGGCAGATTGGCTCACACCAGGGCCCGGTGTGGGCCAATCGGTTAAAACAGAAGATCTTCAGCACACTCTCTCTCTTCACCCTGGGGCCGGCTCTTTGCTTTGTGCCTGTGCGCTACAGGCCGGACGCCGGCTGGGGACCTTTTTTTCATTGTTTGGTTGTTTGTTCGTGGATCTGCGCTTTTGTATATTTTTGTAAATAAATTATTGTTACTTTTGGGAAACCCCTCGTGTGATCTCCTTTTTGCCACAGTCCGTGAGCCAGACTGTGACAGATTGGGGGCTCGTAGAGTTCAAGAATCCGGCCTATCGTTTGTTTTCGGTAGCCTGAAATTTATGAATGAAGAGGCCTGGCAGGCCTAACGTTACTACTATCACTACGTTGCGTGACGTCAGCGCGTAGTGGTTTGTTTCATTGGAAATGTTTGTTTCTCAATGTAGCCAGCAGTAACTTTGTTGGGAGATGTTACCGAGGGGTAAGTTATCTTGTTAACGTTTTTTTTCGTGCAGTACTGTTGTTAATGCTACTTATTCATGGGATAGTTTGTTGGTAAATCTGTGAATGTTTGGGAATCCAGGCTAGTTTTGTTTTGTTAACCTACGTCCGAAGTTTGCTGCATTATCTCACGTCTGTCGCTGTGTGTTGTCTCTGTTAGGCTAGGGGCGAATTCCCTTTGGAGTTCGTCCGGGGGGATTTCTGTGTAGAGTGGTGTTATTGGTGGCTTGAGCAGTTGTCTCGGGAGCACAGCCGAGGCTGCGGGTGAGTCGCTAATTGCTAGTTGCTTGCCGGGCCTGCGGTAGTCAGTGTTAGTACCCACCGCCGAGCACCTGAAGAGTTAGTGGAGAGTTAGTTAGCTCTTCTGGTTAGGTATTTAGAGGGGCAGCGTACGGCGACGCCTTGATTTTGTGCAAACTTTGGGTCTATGGTTGTTTGTTAGGTAAGTTGTATTTTTCCCTCATTGCTGTAATACTCTTATGTTTAGTGTATTTGGATCTGGACGAGTTTGGATAACTGTTAATTATGGCGTCTGAGAATGTTGAGAAGTTTTTGGCTGCGCCATCTGCTGAGCTATTGCTCCTGTGTTCACGTGAGGAGGTTGTTGATATCGCTACTCACTATAAAATTGACGTTGGGGATAAACGTATGACTGAAAATATGAAGAGAATTTTGACGGAGAAGTTGAAACTGAAAAAAGATGTTGCTAATGTGAGTACAGGGGAGGCATCAGCTTTGGATAGCTCAGGGGGGTTGACATTTGATGAACAAAAGCAGTTGTTACTGTTGCAAGTTGAAATTCGGGAGAATGAAGTAAAAAGATTAGAGCTGGAGGAGCGAATGCGTCGTATGGCTAATGACGGGGGCGCTATTCGGGAGCCTGCACGTTCGTTTGACATTTCGGGTAGTTTGAAGTTGGTTCCTCGCTTTTCTGAACGCGATCCGGACACGTTTTTTACTCTGTTTGAGCGCGTTGCTGACTGTAGGGGTTGGTCTGATATGGAACGCACACTCTTACTGCAATGCACAATGACTGGTAGAGCTCAGGAGGCCTATTCTGCTCTCACGGTGGCTGAGAGTAAAGTCTATAGCTCTGTGAAAGCAGCTGTGTTGAAGGCTTATGAATTGGTGCCTGAAGCTTACCGCTTGAAATTTCGAACCTGGGAACGCTCTGGTAAGCAAACTCACATGGAATTTGCTAGAGAAATTACTATTCATTTCAATAGGTGGTGTTCTTCACTTGATGTTCATACATATGAGGGGCTGTGTGAATTAGTGCTAGTAGAGCAGTTTAAGAACTCTGTTCCTAGTCGTATAGCTACCTACATAAATGAGCATAATGTGAAGACTGTCCTTGGCGCGGCCAAGCTGGCGGATGAGTATGCTTTAATTCATCGTGAGCGTGACCACAGGGGCCGGTGTGACTTCAGACGTGATTATGGTCAGTCCTCTGCTGCATTTAAGCAGAGTGACTTTGTAAGGGACTTCAGTCAGTCTGGTGTGGTGAGTAGGCCTAAACGGGAGGACGATGCACCGCTTCAATCTGGTAAGCCTACTGACCACAGGGCCGTTCAGAGTGCTTATGATTACAATAAAATCTGTAATTACTGTAAACGCAGAGGGCATTTCAAGGCGGAATGTCCTAATAAGTTTAAAACTAAGTCTGGGTCTTTTGGCCATGTAAAACCTGTCATGTCTGCTGTGTCTGTTCTATCTCCGGCAGTTCACCCTCCTGCAGTTTCGTGTGAGAGGCCTCTGTCTCCCAGTAGATCTACCTGTTCTTGTGCATCTGGATGTGTCTCCTCTTGTCTTTCTCCTTGTCAACAGGTGTCCTGTGATGTCGGGCTGGAGCGTCCTGATTTTTCAGCTTTTGTGTCTGATGGCTATGTGTCACTCGTGGGAGGTGATGCAAGAATCCCTGTAAAAATTCTAAGGGACACAGGTTCATTTGATTCTTTTGTGGTGGGTTCCATCTTACCATTTTCTGAGCATTCAGACACTGGGGATAGCATACTTATGTGTGGCATGGGATTAAATGTTTTACCTGTACCTATGCACAAGCTGAATCTGGATTGCGGGTTTGTTAAAGGGGAAGTTGTTATGGGTGTTCGCCCTGCATTGCCGGTTCAGGGTGTTCATGTTTTGCTGGGTAACCAGTTAGCTGGCAGCCGTGTGTTTGCTAATATACCATCATTAGTAGTAACTTCCTCTCCTGTTTCCAGTGACTCTGATGAGAATGTCCAGTGTTTTCCGGAGGTGTTTTCGGCGTGTGCAATTACTCGTGCCATGGTAAAAGCTCAGCCTGAAGAGCAGGTTGAGCGTGATGATGAGAATGTGGTTTCTCCTGTGCCTGTTTCTAGTGCTTTGTTTGGCTCCCGCAGTAATCTGGCGTCTGAGCAGCGTGCTGATCCAACACTCCAGGACTGTTTCGGTCAGGTGCTGTCAGAAGTGGACGGGGAAAGTGCCTTGAGAGGTTACCTGCTACAGGACCAGCTGTTGGTGAGAAAATGGGTGCCGCATGTGCACGATTTTCTTGGTGATCCTGTGTTTCAGATTGTGGTTCCTGAGAAATTTCGGCAGGAAGTGCTGCGGACGTCACATGATGAATCTGGTCATCTTGGGGTCCGAAAAACGTATGACAGCATCTTGAGGTACTACTTTTGGCCGCGTTTGAAGCGGGATGTGGCTGCATATATTAAGACCTGTCACACCTGTCAGATGACCGGGAAACCAAATCAGACTATTAGTCCAGCTCCCCTCTCTCCTGTTCCGGCTATAGCCCAGCCATTTGAGCACCTGTTAATTGATTGTGTTGGCTCGCTGCCTACCTCAAAATCGGGCAGTAAGTATTTGCTGACTGTAATGTGTCAGAGTACAAGGTATCCTGCTGCTTTTCCCTTGCGAGTCATTAAGACTAAGCCTGTTGTGAGGGCTCTCACACAGTTCATATCCATCTTTGGCATCCCAAAGGTCATACAAAGTGATCGTGGTTCGAATTTTTCTTCCAAAATGTTTGCACAGGTATTGCAACAGCTGCGTGTTCAACAATGCCAGTCCTCCGCTTACCATCCGGAGAGCCAGGGGGCGCTGGAGCGCTTTCATCAAACCTTAAAGGCGTTGCTCCGTAGCTACTGTGTCCAGTTAGGACGTGACTGGGAAGAGGGCTTACCTTGGCTCCTGTTAGCTGCTAGGGAAGTGGTTCAGGAGAGTACGGGATTTAGCCCGAACGAGCTGGTCTTTGGTCATAGCGTGCGTGGGCCATTAGCTCTGCTCTGTGATTCTGTAAAGCTTCCGGAGCCCCCTCAGAATATCATTGACTATGTTAATGGGTTCAGGCAGCGTTTGTACTTGGCTGGGGAGCAGGCCAGGATATTGCTGGCCTCCTCTCAAGTCAAGATGAAACGCCTGTATGATAGGAAAGCTGAGGTTCGTCAACTTAGTCCTGGTGACCAAGTGCTTGCGCTGTTTCCTGTTGCTACATCTCCGTTCCAAGCAAAGTTTGCAGGGCCCTACACTGTACTTCGCCAACTCTCTGATGTGAATTATTTGATTGACACGCCAGGTCGTAGACGTAAAACACAAGTGTGTCATGTGAATCTGTTGAAGCCCTATTTCGCCCGGGTAGCACATTCTTCTGTGGCAGGGGAGAGTGTGCGGCTAGGTACTAGTCCTTCACTTATGGTGGATGCTGTGAGAGGGTATTTGTCTGGTGATGTGGATTTACTGGATGATGATGGGGTAGTGGCTCCGGATGAATGTAGGTTACGCGGCCGGCTTAAAAATTCTGAAACTCTGTCTAATCTTGAGTCTGTGTGTGGTCACTTGTCTCCTGAGCATTTCACTGAGTTGTCTGCTTTGATTAATGAATATTTGTGTCTCTTTAATGATGTTCCATCTCGCACAACTGTTATAGAGCACGACATTGATGTTGGGGAGGCGGAACCCATCCGGCAACGTTTCTACAGAGTGTCTGAACAGAAGCGACAAGTGATGGAGTCTGAGGTCCGTTATATGCTGGATAATGGCATTGCGCAGCCTTCGTCATCTGGCTGGGCTTCCCCCTGCTTAATTGTTGATAAAGCTGACAAAAGTCCAAGGTTCTGTACAGACTATCGAAAAGTTAACAGTGTAACCAAGCCCGACGCATACCCGTTGCCTCGGATAGAGGACTGCGTCGATAGAGTAGGTTCCGCTCGCTTTGTCAGTAAATTTGACTTGTTAAAAGGATATTGGCAAGTCCCTCTGACCCCACGTGCTAGAGACATCTCGTCATTCATTACTCCGTTCGGTTTGTTCTCTTATTCAGTCATGAGTTTTGGACTCCGCAACGCTCCTGCAACGTTTCAACGTTTGATGAATATGGTTGTAGGAGGCGTGGAAGGCTGTTCGGTGTATCTTGATGATGTGGTCCTTCATAGTAACACCTGGGAGGACCACATTGTCCAGATGCGGCAATTGTTTGATTGTTTGCGCGAGGCAAATTTGACAGTCAACTTGGCAAAATGTGAATTTGCCAAGGCGACTGTCACTTACTTGGGTAAGCAAGTTGGCCAAGGCCAGGTTCGACCAATCCAGGAAAAGGTTGCCGCGATAGAGCAGTATCCGGTGCCGGTGACCAAAAAAGATCTCATGCGTTTCCTAGGTCTGGTAGGGTACTACCGGAGTTTTTGCAGGAACTTTTCGGCAGTGGTGGCACCCCTAACAGACCTACTAAAGGCTAAGGCCAAATACATCTGGTCAGATTCTTGTCAACGGGCATTTGATAATGTTAAGAGTCTTCTGTGTGCCGCGCCTGTCCTTGCTGCTCCCTGTTTGGAGCGTCCTTTTGAGTTGCAGGTGGATGCGAGTGATCGTGGAGCTGGCGCGGTGTTGGTCCAATCAGACGATAGTGGTGTTCTGCGTCCTGTTAGCTACTTCTCAAAGAAATTCAATGCTTGTCAGTTAAATTATTCTGTAATCGAGAAGGAAGCATTGGCCCTGGTGTGGGCATTACAACATTTTGAGGTCTACGTCGACTCATGTGCCCCACTAGTGGTTTATACAGACCATAACCCATTAGTTTTTCTTCATTCCTTGTCCAGTCCGAATAGACGTTTGATGCGTTGGTTTTTATTTCTGCAGTCCTATAGCCTGGATATTCGCCATGTTAAGGGCAAAGAAAATATTGTGGCGGATGCCCTATCTAGGGCAATCAGTGATTGAAATCTATGACTTGACTGTTCTCCCTGTCTTTCTGTCACTCTCCCTTCTAACTCCATGCTCCTCTAGGTACCGAGAGTAGCTGGGTTGTTAGTTGGTGGGGGGGAAAGAATTTGGTAAGTTGACACATGTGAACATAAATACGCACACATGCCAAACATGCATCACACTGATTGATAAGCGTTCTTTCATATATTTAGTATTTAAAACAGTACTGTACTTTTATGTGTTATTGTTAGTGATGGTTATGGCTCTGGTATTATATTTGATTGTGTTATGGGTTAACTTGGGCGCTTGTAGGCTAAACTGTTGGACTGATGTTTGGTGGAATCAAAATGTTGGTGGTGGTTCATAGATTTAACCGTTATCAAATGGGAACTGTGCTCTATGAATTAGGGTTCGTTCCCATAGAACCGTTTTGTGTTGTGCTTCCTGGTTGGAACTCTGCTCTTCTGGGGGGAGGTGTCACGGCCCCAGTGGGGCTCAAGTGTCACTATTCCTCCGGAGGTGCAGAGTTCCACCAGGGCACCAGGGGTGCTCTTCTTTTGTGTCTCTTAAGCAGGCTGGAGAGGAGCTTGCGGCAGATTGGCTCACACCAGGGCCCGGTGTGGGCCAATCGGTTAAAAAGCCAGAAGATCTTCAGCACACTCTCTCTCTTCACCCTGGGGCCGGCTCTTTGCTTTGTGCCTGTGCGCTACAGGCCGGACGCCGGCTGGGGACCTTTTTTTCATTGTTTGGTTGTTTGTTCGTGGATCTGCGCTTTTTTTGTATATTTTTGTAAATAAATTATTGTCACTTTTTGGAAACCCCTCGTGTGATCTCCCTTTTTGCCACAGTCCGTGAGCCAGACTGTGACACAACTGAAAAAAGTGAACTGGGAAGATGAGCAACTTAATCAAGGTGTTTATAACATTAATGATGGGGTGGAGTGGTTGGAGTCTGATTTTTCGGAGCCTTTTGGTGAGAGTGATTTTGAAAAAAATATAACATCTTCTTTTAATCTACAGGTGGACTTTGGGGGTGTGACGGACGGGGAGATGGGGGCACGGGCGCCTGAACCGCATGCGGATGCGACGAAGGGGGACAATATGGCTATGTTCAGACTGCACTCCAAATCTGATTTTTTGCATATCTGATCAACATCAGATCTCTCTATCGACCGCGTTCACATTGCTTGTCATATCGCATCTCCATGTCCGCTAATCACCTGCCATATCCACGTGGGTTACTATGGTACCCTAACGCATCATGCCCACAAATAATAAACAAAACCGCGGAGGGTAGAATGTTGGTTGTTTCTCTCTCAGATGGTTAAGTGGGGCCGTAGCACACAGCTACAAGTAACAAGGAAGTATCAGAGATGGAAGAATAAAGTTACTCATCTTTATTTCAGTGCATCAATGCAGTCCAGCACAGCTGTTAGTTGCCTTTCTGATGCATGGTTGAAAACTTTCACTGACGTTGCTTTCCACACGCGAGGTAAGCCTTGCTTTCCACACGCGAGGTAAACTCCAACTTGCGGCAAATCCATAACGCGCACTGACACGTTGTTATAGCAAACGACACTGTTTTTTAAAAGGAGAATTAACATTGATCTCTCACTTCCGTCCATCTGCATTCCACGTGTTGATGTTTGTGTCACGTGACAAATGACGCAAGTGACACTGTGAAATCTTATCCCATGTGGAAAAGCTGTTCAGATCGCAGCATATCCGATATGAATCGGAATTGACACCACATGGGTATGTAGGGCGTAACAGATTCGGAAAAATCGGAATTCATGTGGTTTTCTGCTGTTCAGACCACCCGAAATCAATTCTAGATACAATCTGGATATGAAAAAATCGGATTTGGGATGCCAATCTGAACGAGGCCAAAGATGATAAAAGATCTGTCTCAAACTCCCACAAAGCTGATTGCTGATGATGAGAGAGACACATCTGAGCCCCCTCCAAAAACATCAAAAGCGCCTAGCCCTCATCTCCCCGTTCTTCACAGGCACTTGGTCCAACCTAAACTTGTTAATGGTTTTCAACAGACACAAAAATCGGTCTTGACCTCCGATGGGGAATTCCGTGTCTCGGCTTCAGCCGCTCCACCCGATCAAAACAAAAGCAATAGATTAAGCTTAAATAAACATGCGGATCATAGCGTGAACAAAAGTAAAAACAGACCAAACCTCTCTTGGCGAGGAAGAGACCCATTAGTTGTACCTACTCGTCATATAAATACTAATAGAAAAACAGCAGACTGGAGCATCGACGCGCACAAACCGCATCTAATATTAGGAGATTCCAATTTGTCCAGAATTTCATCGTTCTTGAGCGAGACTTTGCAAATCGATAGTTACCCGGAGGCAAACATTAATCACCTTATCGATCTAATGAAAAAGATGGAACCTAATAAAAAGGTAGACGTACTAGTTCTCTCCGTAGGGATCATCAATTGCTACAACGCCAACTTGCAACCGACTTTGAAATCTTGCGTCGGCAAGCTGAAAAAAGCGGCGGAAGATGCTTTTCCGAATGCCTCGATCCACTGGGCCCTGCTGAACATGCATAACGCCTTTTCTAGCGCTCAAAAAGACGCCATTTTCCAGCTTAATTAACTCATTGTAAGTAAATGTCTTTTTCTAACCGAAATTAATGCGCAACTCTTTCGAACAATGGAGGATGGAATTCATTGGACATCTATAACGGCCGATTTAATTTTATTGCATTGATTAGATCAGCTGAATTTCAAAAAGTCAAATTAAAATTGCCAAACATTTTTCCATAGTAAAAAGACAACACTGGAATAATTTAAAATACGTTTTTCTTAACACTCCGGATATGGGTGGATGACAAATAAGCCTGAAAAAAGGATTTTTAAAAAACTTCAAATATCATCCCTAAAAAGTGTTTATATGTGTTTCTGTGAGTCTAAACTTAACCAATACGTAAATATTTTTTTAAAAAATGTAATTAAAATAAGTATTTATATATGAATTTGTCAAGGTAGTGCCTAAAACTGTCATATGGTGTGACATTAAAACAATTTGATATAAAATAAAAATTAGATATTTTTTTCTTCTTTCATTTACGTCAATGTACTTATTAATCATGTTTGCTTTGATATGCAACATTTGCTTGTGAATATTTAGGATAAAAACTTAACATTTGACAAGTTATTATGTCAAGAAGGAGAATGGTCTGAACTCTAACCAGATATTTTAGCGTATTTCTGACATTCTTTGTCAAAAGTTGCTCAAAATTCTTGAGATTCTTGCAGATGTCATTTCCTTTCTACACTATTGATTTTGTCATGATTTGTCAGTTAGAAAGTCTTGTTTTATGACGTTTTCTATGATTATTTGACGTCACACCAAATGACATAGTGTCACGCCATATGATGAAATGCACCAAATCACAATGTATCAGCGCAAAAAAAAGGTATTTCATGAAAATAAAATCATTAACAATGAATTTTGAAGTCCACTGAAAAGAACTTTAGGGATAACATCTATTTTTTAACTGCATATTACATGTGAAACATGGTGACATGGGGGAAAAATGGGAAAGGGAAATATAAATTGTACAGATCCTATTTTGCTAAATTCTTATCACAGATTTAATATATTTCATATATGATTTTTAAATTGAATTTGTGTTTTTACATATATTTCAATATAAAAATGCAGTTTGGTCATAGAGTGTGACTGTACATTTTCAATGTCCCAATGTAATAACAATGTCACTCCATATGACATAGTGTCACTCCATATGACATTTTGACAGTTTATCTAATTTATAAGACAACTAAATACAGCTAGATATTATTTAGCATGCAACTGACCACATGGCAGCAATGCTTTCTAAGAATTCATAAAGAAGATTTGTGAAAAATAACAATTTTTATTGCAAACAGGGCTTTGAACCGGTTCAAGGAACGAAAACGAAAACCGGAAACTTTTTGAATTTTACATGGAACGGAAACGAAACCGGAAACGTTATTATTTTTTATGTTCTGGAACAGGAACACTTATTTAAAAATAATGGTAACCGGTTAAAACCGGTTTTATTTCGATCCTCAAAGTTTGTGTTGCCTTAGAATTAACTTTAAAAAAAAATATTTTCCTGCGCGCGGCTGAGGTTCACCTGTGTGACATCACATTCGCTGAGTCAAAGTTCCCTTCCCTCCCAAACCATTCCTGGAGGAATCGCTGACTGAATGGAGATTGAGCGGTGGATTAAAAAGTCTTCACCCCACATCTTAAACAAGAGGTAAATTACGACCCATCGTTAATTAAAACAATCATTACAAACACAATATCAATCACTATATTTGTCAACTCCACGTTAGTTAAACTAGCGAACAGTTGGCTAAAGTGAACACCTCTGTTTTCCCGATGCCCATGCTAACACCCGATGCTAACACTAAACGGAATATCTTTCTCATTTGTGGCAACTTTCCTCTTTGTGTAGATGGGAAGACATGCTGAGAATCCAAATCGCCAGCTTTTTACCTTCGACCCAGCAACAAACAAATCAAAGTGCAGCGTTGAGGGATGTGGAGCCCAAATATCAGGCAACCTATTATTATTAATAGGCTAAGAATATAATTATTATTTAATAATGGTTGTAAATATTATATTTGGTTTAAGCTGGAAGAGGAAGCTGTTTCATAGCATTAAACAGCTGCAGGAACGAAATTAACCGTTCCGGGAACATTATTTTTTGGTTCTAACCGGTTCGGGAACGTCAATTTATTGGTGGAACACAAAACCGGAAACGTTATAATTCCGTTTCTGTTCGGAACGAACCGATTGGAAAAAAATAACGGTTCAAAGCCCTGATTGCAAATGATGTCACACCATAAGACACATTTTTTTGGCCACTATTGATGATGTCGGATATGGACCTTTTTATATAAAAATCTAAAAGGCAGACCTGACCTCCTGACCATGGCAATCACTCCTGACATGCTATTGTAACTCCCTGATTAAGCAGGGTCCGTGTCATGGCAATGATGTCCAAATTAATGCCCGTTGAAAATATAAAATATAGTGTCACACCATATGACGTCCATTGTAGGGACAAAATATATTTGATTAGAACTTAGTTGGACGTTATGCATGGGCATCGAAACTTTCTGTGGTTATAGAAAACATCCACTTATTTTATTTGCCTGGTAAAATTTTAAAGTATTTATACTTTATATGGATATACATTCTAATTAGGAAAATCACACACATAGTGGACAGTCACACCATATGACATTTTTTATGTTTGGATGGTTGTTTTATGTCAAAATTTAAATACAACACCAACAATTTTAGTATGCAGGAAGTTGATCCTATCAGACCAACAACATTTCCATATCAATTCTTAACAATTACCATTTTTTATACGTGTGTGACAAAAGGACAGTCTGAATTTTGCTATCCGTCATCCACCCATATTAGTATTAAAATAGGCACATTTACAGTTTTCAATTCAAGTTTAAAAAGCTTCTATGCTTTAGTAAAATAAATGATTCTATGAATCTCAATTACTATCATATTCCTTTTGGATTCAGTTTTCTGGCGCCATCTAGTGCATTTAAAAATTCAATACAAGTGAAACTCTTGCCTTGGAACAGTCTGGCTGTTTCTGAGTGGATAAATGGGCTAATGTTGTGCGGTTTTGATTAGGTTAGAAATAAATCATAGGCTTTGTGCGTCTTCGTCAGCGTTTGGAAAAGTGTTGAAATCTTCTCTTGACTTTGGTTGTAACTTGTTTGCAGGATCTCCTGGAATTCCCGGCTCACTGTAACATCTAGGGGGGAGATGGGTAGACAGGGGGCACACATAGTCGGTCTGGTTGGAAGCTAATAAGCCTCTTTTTTTGTTTATAGACCACCTGAACAACTGGAGTCGATGGGGACCCTCCGGTGGGCTCTGCACCTTTGACAAACACATAAACAAACACACACAGTCAGTCTGAAGATACACATGCACATAGGCACACGCACACACATAGACGTACATATACATACATACATACATTCAGAGATATTCCGACAAACGGGGACGGTGTGTGTGTTTAGCAGGCTCTCAGTCTCGTTCGGCCTTTTGGCTGTTGGCTGGGGGCCTTGGGGGCCCTTTTAGGACCCTTGGTTTGAGTGTGGGGGTTTTTTTCTTGATCCGTTTCTTTTTTCGCTTCGTCATCGAACCTAATGACCCTTTTGGGTCTCCAACAGATATAAAGCACTTAACTGTGGTGGTCCATGGACCCCTCTCTTTTTTCTTAGGGAACCGCAACCATCTACAAGAGGCGAGAACGGAGATTAGGAGAGGGTATGGGTTTGTGCTAGAGTGTAGACCTCCTGATATCTTTCCTGTCTTATGATTTGAAAATTAATTAATAATAATAATTATTATTTATTTATTTATTTCATTGAAGTTTTCAATGATTTACGGTTTGAAAATTGCGAGCATCTGAGGCTTTCTGCTCGCCTTGGCTTATTATTTCTTCTTTGTGTGGTTTGCAGTGAACGCCAGTTATCCCTCTAGGGAATTTAAAGTGTATGCTATTTCCATGACGGTGTGTTGCACTTTCTGAATTGGCCTTTACGGCTTTGGATAATAAATAAATAAATAAATATTTAATGGAAACGGTTGCTTTGGATTTCATATGAATTCTTGGGGTCCAGACGAGCGTTTGCTCATTATAGCACTTTTATTTATGTCTGTTTCAATTTATGTTTATGAATTCCTTTTAGGAAAGACAGTCAGGGGTCTTCCTTGGTCCAGACTCATTTAGCCTTGAATAGGAAACTAGCTAGCATGGAGGCAAGGCTATCGGTGCTGGAAGCCAGTATAATCGCGTCAGGTTAAAGAACCCCCAGACCATGAATACGGATGAACAGCAGTATTATGGTCGGACTATGTCAGGCTACTGACCACCCCCTTCTGGGTTGGTGAGATGCCATGTACCATACCTTAGTTATGCTGCGATAGCCTAGCGCTGCCACCTTCTGCACACTTGCCATCCTGTACAACCCTCTTTCTCCTCTCTCTCTCTCTCCCTCTCCTCACTCTGGCTAGATTATATGACACATTTATATCATGAAGTGAGATCCTCCTAGACTGGCCTAATCCTGTTGTTTCTGTTTCTTTGTGTTTTTCTTACCTCCTCTGCCCCGACGCACTGGCTGAGTGATGAACCTCCCGTACCTTCCTGCCACCAACCCTACCACATTGCGGATGCTGACCAACCTCTCCGGAGCCACACACCAGGACCATCTTCCCCTTTTCTCTGAGGCCCGTGATGGAACTGGCCTGATGGCCCCCTGATGACCACTGCCTAGATGGCGACCAACACCCAATGAACTCTAATTCCACTCCAACTACTGACTAATCCCACACTCAAACTACTGACTCCATCCCTTGGCCCTGACTGTCACACAAACTATATGTATATCATCTCTGACTACATTCAGTACTCATACTGTTTTGTATGGTCAATCTATGCATCAGACTTTACGGATACTTTATTAGGCCCCAGGCAGGTAGGTTGAGTCCATGAGGCGTGGATCTGCCCAAGGTTTCTTCCTACAAAACAAATTATTTACAAAGCGAGGGAGTTTTTCCTTGCCCCTGATTCTCATGGATGCTTCCCGTACTGTCTGTAAAGCGCCGCGAGACGATGTACTGTATTTGAGCGCTCTACAAATAAAATTGAATTGAATTGAATTGAATAGATGAACTCTGATCTGGAGAAGAAATGCTGCCACCTACATCCAGAACAATGCATCAGCAAAATGGCCTACGTGGTTATTGGGGCTGGCCAGAGCAGCCTGGAACGACATATTTGCTCTGGTGGATAATGCTGAACCTGGGATGGAGCAGTGCAAGTTCAGACATGCTGCCGCCAGGCGGTTTGGGCTATGGGAGCACGGTTGCCTGGGTGTTGGCAACAGAGTTGTTATACTTAGTTGCTGTGTCTGTTGGACATAGTGTCCAGGGTGTAAATCCAATAAAGTTCACGTTTGAGGAGTAAATTGTCAATATTGCCCCCCTCCTGGGCATCTTGACCATCTCAATTCCCATGTATTTTAGAGCAGACACACTATGTCGGGCCTCTTTGAAATGGGTTGCCACTGAACTTTTTATGTCTTTGTTGCGTATTGCACAATGTAAAAAAGCATTGGCACATCATTGACTGATCCAATCTTAAAGAAGATCTTTCCTAAACCTCTGTGTTTGGTCTATAAAAGACAACCAAACCTCCGGAATATGTTGGTGAGGGCGGATTTACCCCCACCTCCTCCCCCCACACACTTTCTGAGTAACATCCAACCAGGCAACTATAAATGTGAAAACTGCCAACAATGTAACTTCACAAGTAAAACTCACTTTTTAATCATCCCCATACTGGTAAAACAATTCCCATCAAGAGTATCATATCCTGTCAAACAAAAAATATAATCTATATGCTTAAGTGCCCATGTGGCTTGGCCTACGTGGGAAAAACCAGGATAGCAGAGCACAGATGTGCAATACGCAACAAAGACATAAAAAGTTCAGTGGCAACCCATTTCAAAGAGGCCCGACATAGGCCTCGTTCAGATTGGCATCCCAAATCCGATTTTTTCATATCCAGATTGTATCTAGAATTGATTTCGGGTGGTCTGAACAGCAGAAAACCACATGAATTCCGATTTTTCCGAATCTGTTACGCCCTACATACCCATGTGGTGTCAATTGCGATTCATATCGGATATGCTGCGATCAGAACAGCTTTTCCACATGGGATAAGATTTCACCGTGTCAC
This sequence comes from Sardinella longiceps, assembly GCA_027497455.2. Taxonomy (NCBI): domain Eukaryota; kingdom Metazoa; phylum Chordata; class Actinopteri; order Clupeiformes; family Clupeidae; genus Sardinella; species Sardinella longiceps. The sequence goes on along the minus strand of JAODXP020004915.1, from coordinate 19,254 downwards.
TTGCGTCATTTCTCACGTGACACAAACATCAACACGTGGAATGCAGATGGACGGAAGTGAGAGATCAATGTTAATTCTCCTTTTAAAAAACAGTATCGTTTGCTATAACAACGTGTCAGTGCGCGTTATGGATTTGCCGCAAGTTGGAGTTTACCTCGCGTGTGGAAAGCAACGTCAGTGAAAGTTTTCAACCACGCATCAGAAAGGCAACTAACAGCTGTGCTGGACTGCATTGATGCACTGAAATAAAGATGAGTAACGCTATTCTTCCATCTCTGATACTTCCTTGTTACTTGTAGCTGTGTGCTACGGCCCCACTTAACCATCTGAGAGAGAAACAACCAACATTCTGCCCTCCGCGGTTTTGTTTATTATTTGTGGGCATGATGCGTTAGGGTACCATAGTAACCCACGTGGATATGGTAGGTGATTAGCGGACATGGAGATCCGATATGACAAGCAGTGTGAACGCGGTCGATAGAGAGATAAGATGTTGATCCGATATGCAAAAAATCAGATTTGGAGTGCAGTCTGAACATAGCCATAGTGTGTCTGCCCTAAAATACATGGGAATTGAGATGGTCAAGATGCCCAGGAGGGGGGGCAATATTGACAATTTACTCCTCAAACGTGAACTTTATTGGATTTACACCCTGGACATTATGGCACCAAGGGGTATGAATGAGGACTTCAGTATTAGACCATTCTTCTAACACATTGAGCTAAAAATCTTGACAATGGTGTTTTTTATCCTTGTGCTGGTAACACGTTGCTGTACTGTAGTCTACTGGATATAAAATAACCCTGTGACTGTATAGACACTTTATCATGTTTACTTTAAACTATGACGGCCATAGGGCCTGATAGCCTGACATAGCCCGCCCATAATACAAATGTTCATCCGTATCCATGGTCTGGGAACGGTCCTCTGGGGCATGTGTACATCGGTAGAGAGTCTACCGGCCAATAAGCGAAGCTGATTAGACGAGCTTTCCAATCGTTTCAAACCAAGAGTGAATGCCCTCCCCTCCGCAGTATAATCGCGTCAGGTTAAAGAACCCCCAGACCATGAATACGGATGAACAGCAGTATTATGGTCGGGCTATGTCAGGCTAAGGGCCTGGGGTGCGTTTCCCGTACAACGATGAATGTTAGCATTCTACCATCAAAGTACGATGTTCGTGGGAACTAGGTAGGTGCTCAGCTATGGGTGTTTCCCAAAAAACCAACATGGTAGACTACTATGTAAGTTTCTACCATGTTGGTATGTACCACCATAGTTCCTACGGCTACGACCATGTTTGCAGATGTTTTCGGAAGTGTTCGGAGACAATTCGGGCGCATTCGCGGTAGGAAGCATGCCAGTCCCGTTTATACATTTATGTTGATATAGTCAGTTAATAACGGCGGTTACATGAACCTGTGATCAATAAGATTCAATCAAGTCATATGGCAAAAGTGGTGTAGTTTATCTTCACCTTCGAGTGAAAATAATACAAAATACAAGAAATAATAACGACAGGAAATTATATTGGCAAGTAGTGTAATTAGATTTGAGGAACTATCCTGTACGTGCAGCAGGTGGCCTAGTGGGTTAAGCGCACAGCTTTGACTCACATTCATTAGAGTAGTCGAAGGTTCAATGCCAGGTGATTGTAACATAATATCTTCTTACTCTGTGTCTAAATTATTATATTTAAAACAATACAAGACAAATAAACTGAAATTATTTGCTTGGGCATATTTTACGCATTAGTGCCTATAACAATTCGCCTGTCCCCGCTAGTTCCATGTAATATTATCTTTGAATTTGAACGTCTACCGATTGATAACACTCACATTAACAACGAAACCATCTAATTTCCTAATTGAATAGGTGTAACGGAGTTAAAATAAAGACCCTATTTAGTTGATGTGAATTCTTTCACAAATTCTATATACCCAGGATATTGTATAAAGGTTTTCAGGTTGTACCCATTCACATTAGTTGAATAAGAGGCTTCGCGGCTGCAATTGTAATTTACTTTCACTTTTGTTTATTTTTGAGCTCTTGCGCTTTCCGTACTTCTCCAGTCAGAGCTCTAGTCTGCTGGAGGTAAGCTGGGTCTTGGAGCGCTCTGCGTATAACTTCATATTTTTGATAAAAGAGCTCATGCCATAGTAACACTTTAAATGCTTATGTGTCTATAAAAGTAGTTTAACTGATATCTTTGAAAATTAGCGCAGTAGAAGTGATAGGACTATGTTTTATCCAAGATATCAACCCTTTTGGAGGGAAACACGTTAGGTTATCTATTGCGCAATGGAGAGAATTGCTTTCGTTTGACCTTCCCTCTATTGTACGTTTCTCTGTAGATGTGATGCAGTCGCGATTGCCATTCTCACGAAGTGAATGTTTTATTTTGTGAATGCAGGTACGTGGTTAAAGCAAAATGTAAAGGTTAAAGTATTTGTACAAGTTCAAGGATAAGAACTCTCACTGTTGCAAGTGTGTTCCAAAACAACACGGTCTCACTCCCAACTCGTCGAACGTACGACGCATGGTCAGGTCCCCTAGCGTCAAGCGTCCAACGCAGAAGGTGCCCCTCGGCGTTGACTGTCGACGCAGCCGGCTACAGCTCGTGAAGAAGACGACAAAAGAACCCGCTGACAGTTGCAGTTTCCGTTTTTGCCCGGAAGCCAGACATATCTTCATCGAAATGTTTAAATGTAGAATTGTAATAGCTTCAGTTTCCGTTTTTGCCCGGAAGCCAGACCTATCTTCAACGAAATGTTTAAATGTAGAATTGTAATAGCTTATTTAATCGATCTTGCGCATCAGTAGGGGCGAAAACTGTGAAATAATTTTAGTCCACTGTAGAAATTTGTCTAATGCTTATTTTTTTGTATCGTTTAAAACCATCCCAATAAAGACAGTGAAATACATTTTCTTGGACTTTACTAAAATAAAGTTGGAGCAAAAAAATCAAATGACATATCTTTGAATACCACCTGATATCTTTGAATATTGTGTTTTATGACATTAATAATTGTTAATATTAAACTGAAAGAGTGGCATTATGGGAAATTACGTATTAAAATATAAAGTCTATATTCGATATATATCCTGATTCATAACGATTTGTAATAGTTTTTTCGTAAGGAAAAAAATATAAAGGTTTGATATTTTTTATTCTGATTAATTTTGGCGCATTTTTGTGCACCCACGTCATTAACTGTGCGCCGATCCCATACACCATTGCGTTCCCCGATTCCTCGTAAGTACATGGGAGAAATGAGAATAAGGATTTATTAAACATTTGCTTGTCCAAAATGAAAATGTTATGTCCCAAAAATATGTTAGTTTGTTCGTTGATTTCTAACCCTATTGTTATATAGAGACAGACATAATATTAATATAGTTTGTTGTATGAAAATAGAATGCACAGAAGTTGTAAACATCATAGTGGCTAGCAAGTACCTGTGCTCGCTAGCTTGGGGGTATCGTGGTATGTCATATTAATATTAGTTTAGACTATTTTTTGTGGCAACTACATTTTGATGTAAGCATGCAACATAATTTCAAGCTAGAAACAGTAGGCTTAAAGGTCATAAATCCCACCCAGACATCCCTCATCTTAAAATGAAAACTGATTATTTTGTTGTGTCTCTTCTCAACAGAATTCTTGATACTGGTCTTTAGACAACTCCCCTTCTTCCTCCACTAAACGGAACAACCAAAGGCACTTTTAAGAGCCACATTTCTCTTTCTTGTCTTTCGCTTTTGCTTATCTCCCACCTTTTTGCCATCTCTCTCTCTCCCTCTCTCCCCCTCTCTCTCACCCACCCTTTGGAAATCCTCTCTCCCTATTTTCCTTTCCCTTTGCTCTCTCTCTAAAAAAAAAAAAAAAAAAATCTCTCTCTGTCTCTCTCTTCCACATCTCTCTCCCTCTCTCTCACCCACCCTTTGGAAATCCTCTCTCCCTATTTTCCTTTCCCTTTGCTCTCTCTCTCTAAAAAAAAAAAAAAAAAAAAAAAAATCTCTCTCTGTCTCTCTCTTCCACATCTCTCTCCCTTATTCCTTTTTTGTCAACTGTCTCACGATCGTCCCGCCTACGTAAGTACATGGAAGAAATGAGATTCAGAATTTATTAAGCATTTGCTTGCCCAAAATGAAAACATTATGTCCCTAAAATATTTTTGTTGACTTTTAACCCTATTGTAATATAGAGTAATATTGTTGTATGAAAATAAATGCACAGTAGTTGTAAACATCATAGTGGCTAACCAGTGCCTGTGCTTGCTAGCTTGGTGTTATCTTAGTATTAATTAGTATTACTATAGTATTAATTTAGCCTATGCATTGGCAACTAAATGTTGTGCAGAATATGCACGATGTAAGCATGGATGCATTTAAAGCTATAATTATATTGTATACTTGTGATAAGCTTTCTAATTCCCTGTTGGGTTGCCCCACTTTGGATGTCCTCAAGGTTTCTTCCTTTCAGTTGATGCTCCAAGCCAAATCTTGCCCTTTTCTCACATCATTTTGTGTGTGTGCTTTCTGTTGTAGATTATTCTTTATCATGACGAGGCCTAAATTTAGACCCTGCCCCTTCTGCGAGGTCCCCAACCAGGCAAATAGGAAGACCTGCGAGGCCTGTTTTGCCAGCCTCTCGAAGAGGAAGGCAAGCGATGATGCACTGGACCATGAATGGGCAGACAATATTATTAAGAATCGTAATACATCGCGTGTGATGGAGTCTGAAAGAATTGCAGTAAGAAATTTTAAGGCTTTAGCTGAACAAAGCTAAATTAGACATACAACTAAATATAACTGTACTGAAGGCATAACTAACTGGATGAGATATCACTAGGACGTAAAGTGCAAGTACATATCAAGATATCAAGCATAATGAATAGATATCAGTAATAGTAATAGATATCAATAATATACCTAAACAAGAAAACAAGACACTGTGAGCATACATTTCCAGACTGTCAGTGTTACTGGAGTGCAATAGTACTGAGTTACTATACCGTAGGTGCAATGAGGTAAAAGTGCATGGTGCAGCATGGAGCATGGAGTAGCAGCATGGAGATGAATATTTATTTATTTATTTGTGCAGGGAATGTGCAAAGATGTAGTTGGTCTTTGGTTGGTTGTGTGTGTGTGTGTGTGTGTGTGTGTGTGTGTGTGTGTGTGTGTGTGTTGCTTTCAGGAGTGAGTTTAGCAGTGTGATGTCTGTGGGAAAAAGCTGTTGCTGAGTGTGGTGGTCCTGCAGCGCATACTGCTATACTGCTTGCCAGATGGTAGGAGGGTGAACAGAGTGTGTGAGGGGTGGGTAGTGTCTTTGATGATGTAGATGGCTCTTCTTTGACAGCAGGATGGACATGACCTGAATGGGTGGTAGGGCTGATCTTGTGATCTTCTCTGCTGTTCTCACCACCCCTGTAGCATTTTCTGGTCAGCAACATACCTAACTAACTAACCCTAGGCAGCTGCCATACCAGACTGAGAGACTGCTGGTAGGTATGCTCTCAATGGCACCCCTGTAGAAGGTGGGGAGTGCTGAAGGAGGGAGACTGGCTCTCCTCATCCTGCGCAAGAAGTGAAGGCTTTGCTGTGCTTTCCTGACAAGGGAGGTGATGTTCGTTGTCCTTGTCAGGTCCTTGATGTTGGTGAAGGTAGGAATAGCTGGTTTGAATACAGTATACAGCCTTAGATGACATACAACCAAACAAGGACACAAGGAAGTGAATATGTCACATACATGTAGTAACAACATGTGACAAATATTCATACAGCACCCTCTATAATAATTGGCACCCCTGGTAAAGTTTGCTCAAAAGACAATCTATTAGATGCCAATTTACGAATCTCATTATAGCTTTATATGAGAGTAAGATTCTTGTGTTTTTGCTTGTGAAGGCAAGGTGATGTATGTAAACAGAGCAAGGTTGTGTTGAATTCCGTACCACAAGATTGAAGTGAATCTAACTCAGGGCACCACTTGACAGGTCACATATCATATGCCTCATCAGATAATTGCCTAAGTCATTTTTTGGTCAAATTGAGATATTTGCATAAATGTACTCTCCTGCCACTTCTGCACCCCCCCCCCCCCTGTCTTTGTTCCAATGTCATTGACCAATCACAATAATCTGCTATAGACACACATTCATTTGACCACAGCTAAGAGCCCCAGTAGAAGCTGTCAGGATACCAGTCTTATCAATATTGTGAGGAACATAACATGTCTGTAACCATAACAAACTGCAACCTTAACCAAAAACTTTGCCTTCTACAGGAAGCAGACTGTCTCACAAGTATGCAGGGATTAACCCTCAAACTTCATCCACTTGGTGTGTGTCTGTGGGTGGGTGGAGTAAGCCACCTTGCTTCCTTCAGAGGCCAACACCTGGCCAAGGCTAAAGCCATACCGTGGTTACGGTTTTCTCTTGTTTCTCAAAAACACTGAGGTTAACTATATTCTTTTATGGGAAAGGCCCTATGTAAATCTGCCATAAAAAGTAAGCCAATTTGTGTTTTGTAAATTATTCTCTGTTGTGACAATGTGTTTTGGCAATACTGGTGAAAAGCTATCCTAGAAATCTTGACATCCCCTTGCAGATTGTCTGGTGTCTTAGCAGTGAGCCATAAGGAACTGTGACCAGTGAAGGAGTCCCCAAGAGCAAAACTACCTTCCTTTTATTAACGTGGTGTTATTGTTGAGAATGCTGTTGTTCTTAGGTTGTTGAAGATGGTGTGGCTGTGGAAGCTGGTGTTGCTTATGCTGTTGTTTTCGAGGCTGTTGTGAAGATGTTGTTGACGGTGTTGTTAAGGACGGTGTTACTGTTTAGGCTGTTGTTGAGGGTGATGTGGAGGCTGGGGGTATTCCATCAACGGAGCTATTCGCTAAGCCGCGCTAATTTCGGCAAGCGGCGCTAGTTTCAGTGTGAGTTCAGTTCCATTACTCTCGCTAACAGTAATCGCAGCTGAGTTGCTGGGGTAACATATGCTCCCAAACTAACCAGCTCCGTGGCAGGTTAACTGCAAGGCTTAATAAAGCGGTGTCTCAGAAAATGCAATCAGTCAGAAACACAAGTCACCCACCCAAAAAGGTTCCATACACCTGCTTAATAATCTTTCCCACCAAATAAAGGTTGATAGGTTTTGCAAACACTGTGATCATGCATGAATTCCCCTTTTTACTAAACTACTATTGATATTTTGATGTATCTATTAGGAATAATTTTAGTTACGAATTAAAAACAAATGCATGCATAATCAAAGACGTGTCACATGCCGGCCCATCACGTGGTGTCTGGAGTTGTAGGCTACGTCTTAATTGAATGATTGATTGATTTCAGTTGCAGGTGCAAGTCTGCTGTGGCAGAACAATGAGACTGGCAATTTGCTCCAACAAGCAATGGCCAAACATTATGATTCAAAATATAATTTCAATCACCTTTTCCACTTTCTGCATTGCCAGTAGGACTACTACTATAAAACATGTGATATTCAGTTATTTCACACAAAATCCAACAGATGACGTATGCATATCGAAGTTTCTTTCTTGTGATTCTTTTATTTCTGCCTTAATTTTACGACAGTTCATCAGGTATTCCTAAATCACCTATTTAGGTCTAGTGTTGAGCTCGTGCAAGCAGCCTTGTTTAAGTTAACGAGAGGCAGACGCAGCTAACTTGCGTTGATGGAATGGCTTCAGCCTCATCTCTGAGTTGACGCTACTTCAAACGAGGCTTAATCACATAAGCGCCGATATCATTAGCGACTTTGCAGGAATACCCCCCTGGTGTTGCAGATGCTGTTCTTGTGCATGTTGGTGTTGTTTAGGTTGGTGCAGAAGGAAGGTCTATTCGTGTATTTGTGGGATGAGCAGCATAGTATAGTATAGTAGTTGGCCTCGTGGAAATGTTTTTGTCAATGTAACTATGTATTTATTTAGAACTGGCCCTTGCTACCCAGACTCCTTGCCACGCATTTTGCACCTCAGCAGCAATGCCAAAACACATCTTTTTGTACCTGGACAGGGCATCAACAACAAAAGCAGCAGTTTATATAGAAAATCTGTATTTGAGCATCCCTGCACAAATCCTTCATCACATCATCCTTTTTATAATTATCTGACCATTTATATGAAATTACAAATAAGCAGCATTTCATACTATTACTTAACAATGTATAATTTAATGCATCTCTCTCTTTCAGGTGCGGAAACTTGAGGCTTTGGGCTATGTGCCAATGTTGTTTATGGGGAAGAAAGACAAAGCCTCTGGAAAGTGGGTAGCAGATGTCATGACCCATGTGCAGCTTGTCGACAGAGTACCAGATTTCATCGCTACCATGAAATTAGGTTATGAAAGAATTTTACAAAGACAGAAAGGTAAGATACTTTGATACTTTAGATACCAAAACATTGCATTATCCAGATAACAACATTTGCATGAACTACAACATTTATCTAAAACTGTAATATCCACTCTGCTCGGTGTGATACCTGCTTAAGCACTTGAAAGCATTTTAATTACATATGTAGACGAAATAGAGAGAGTGAGATTGGGGTTGTTTATGGATATCCTGAAAGTGCATCATCATCTATCGTTTAATCGTACATAACTGAATAGATGATTCATTTGACCTAAATGCTGTCTAGTGGCTTATTTGACACATGAATATTCTGAGATTGTAAAACCATTCCATGGTAGTAAAGTGAACATTCCATCATTGAAATGTATTGAATTTATCCTGTTTCCTGACTTGAAAAAATGGGTAATAAGATTTAATTCCGATCTTAAATTCACTTTCTTTCAAATAATTCACATCTGAAGCCCACCAATTGGGAAGTCTCAAATAAATGAAATTGGTTTTACATTTTAGAGCATGAATATTCTAAAAGATTCTATCTATAATTCCAGAATTCACAATTTCTGGGCTTCCCATGTGCATTATTACAAAGAAAGGAGATTTACATACTGGTATGTTTTACATATTACCAGAAACATGGATAAATTCAATGCATTTCAATGATAAAAGTAAGCAATAAATCCCGAGAGGCCGGTGTAAATGCTGGTTTTAGCACGGGTGTTGTTAGGCACGAGGCGCAGCCGAGTGCCATTAGACATCCGTGCTAAAACCAGCATTTATACCGGACTCGAGGGGTTTATTGCGCTTCTAAAACTGTTACCACGTTAACCGGCAATGGTTTCATTAACGGAAAACACAACCACGAGAAATATAGCAAGTTATTCCTTGATACCAATTCCTCCGCCAAAAAACATACTTCCTCTTACTGAATGGTTGCCAAGTAACGCATATGCGCTTCTCCTTTCACTTTCTTATGGCGCAGCAGTTTAGAACGAAATGCGGTTCGAGCTGTGCTAAATGCCAAATTTACAATGGCATCGAACGCGTTTTCAACCAATCACAATCGAGGACCGGAACTATCAGTTTTAGAATGTTCAGTTTACTATCATGGAATGATTTTGAATCCCAGAATGTCCAAGTGTGAAATAAGTTCATTGATACCAAAATGTTTTGGAGTCCTTCATGTGTACACTGTCATTGGGTATATTAAATTAACTTCAACTTTGAATCTCAGATTCAGGTCAGCAGAGATGCCAGCTGCCAACAGCAACAGCAGCCCAACAGCAGCCTCAGTTGCAGCCTCAGCAGGAGCCTCAACAGCACCCACAACAGCACCCACAACAGCAGCCTCAACAACAACCACTACAACAGCAGCCTCAACAGCACCCACAACAGCAGCCTCAACAACAACCACGACAACAGCAGCCTCAACAGCACCCACAACAGCACCCACAACAGCAGCCTCAACAACAACCACGACAACATCAGCCTCAACAGCACCCACAACAGCACCCACAACAGCAGCCTCAACAACAACCACAACATCAGCCTCAACAGCACCCACAACAGCAGCTTCAACAACAACCACGACAACAACCACAACAACATCAGCCTCAACAGCACCCACAACAGCACCCACAACAGCAGCCTCAACAACAACCACGACAACATCAGCCTCAACAGCACCCACAACAGCAGCTTCAACAACAACCACGACAACAACCACAACAACAACCACAACAACATCAGCCTCAACAGCACCCACAACAGCAGCCACAACAGCAACCTCAACAACAACCACGACAACATCAGCCTCAACAGCACCCACAACAGCACCCACAACAGCAGCCTCAGTTGCAGCCTCAGCAGAAGTCACGGAAGCCACGGAAGCGCAAGCAACCTATTGGGCCCAGTGTGCCAAGAAAGACCCCTGTCTTGCTGCCCAGACTGCCTCAAATCAAACTGTCGTAATATACCGACTGTGCATCTACCGACTATACTGCCCATGACTGCACAGAACATCCCTGTCTTTCCCCAGTCCAAGTGACACTCCCCTAGAGTGTGTGTGTGTGTGTGTGTGTGTGTGTGCGTGAATAAGAGTGTTTGTGTGTGTGTGTGTGAATGAGACAGTGTTTGTTTATGTGCGGGTGTGTGTTTGTGAGTGAATGAGAGAGTGTTTGTGTTTGTGTGCAAGTGTGTGTGTGAGTGAATGAGAGAGTGTTTGTGTGCAAGTGTGTGTGTGTGTGAGTGAATAAGAGTGTTTGTGTGTGTGTGTGTGTAAGAGAGTGTTTGTTTATGTGCAGGTGTGTGTGTGAGTGAATGAGAGAGTGTTTGTGTTTGTTTGTGTGCAAGTGTGTGAGTGAATGAGAGAGTGTTTGTGTTTGTTTGTGTGCAAGTGTGTGTGTGTGTGTGTGTGTGTGTGTGTGTGTGAATGAGAGAGTGTTTGTGTTTGTTTGTGTGCAAGTGTGTGAGTGAATGAGAGAGTGTTTGTGTTTGTTTGTGTGCAAGTGTGTGTGTGTGTGTGTGTGTGTGTGAATGAGAGAGTGTTTGTTTATGTGCGTGTGTGTGTGTGAGCGAATGAGAGAGGGGTTTGTGCTTGTTTGTGTCCGTGTGTGTGTGTGTGTGAATGAGAGAGTGTGTTTGTTTGTGTGCAAGTGTGTGTGTGTGTGTGTGTGTGTGTGTGTGTGTGTGTGTGTGTGTGTGAATAATAGAATGTTTGTGTGCAAGTAAGTGTGTGTGTGTGCGTGTGTATTCATTGTCAATTGTAATATACTTCTTTAGCCTGGCAAGTGATATTTAGTTTGGAGACCCACCTATTGCCACCACGTGACGCTAAATGCAATCGATGGCCGTGCTAGTCCTTTTATTGGATACTGAAAGCAGGCGAGAAAATCGGCCATGGTCTCCATGCTGCTTTGCAGAGTGAATGACGCTATAGCAGCAGCACTTCAACTCAGCCTGGCTCATCTGGAGAACAAAAACAGCTATGTGCGGATGCTGTTCATTGACTTCAGCTCTGCATTCAACACGGTCATCCCACAACACCTGGTGGACAAACTACAAACCATAGGCATCAGCACACCACTCTGCAACTGGTTACTGGACTTTCTCACTAACAGACCACAGACAGTAAGAGTCGGCAAATACTCATCTCAGACCACCATCATGAACACAGGGGTCCCCCAGGGGTGCGTGTTGAGTCCGCTGCTCTTCACCCTGATGACCCATGTTGTGCCAGATACAACTCAAACCACATCATCAAGTTTGCTGATGACACAACAGTGGTTGGCCTCATCAGCAACAATGACAACTCATCCTACAGAGAAGAAGTGCACCATCTCATCACCTGGTGTGACACCAACAACCTTCATCTTAACGTCAACAAAACAAAGGAAATAACAGTGGACTTCAGAAAGAATCACAAGCCACACACACCTCTCACCATCAACAGCAGTGCTGTGGAATCAGTGAAAAGCACCAAGTTCCTGGGTGTGCATATCACTGATGACCTGACATGGACCACCAACACCACCGCCCTTGTCAAGAAAGCACAGCAACGTCTCCACTTCCTGCGCAGGATGAGGGGAGCCAGTCTCCCTCCTTCAGTACTCACCACTTTCTACAGGGGTGCCATTGAGAGCATACTCACCAGCAGTCTCTCAGTGTGGTATGGCAGCTGCCATGTTGCAGACCAGAAAGCACTACAGAGGGTGGTGATAACAGCAGAGAAGATCACAAGATCAGCTCTACCATCCATTCAAGATCTGTATCCATCCCGTTGTCAAAGAAGAGCCATCAACATCATCAGACACTACCCACCCCTCACACGCACTGTTCACCCTCCTACCTTCTGGTAAGCGCTACAGCAGAACAAGCCATCAGACTGCTGAATTCAATCCAGAGAACAAGACTGTAACCCCCCCCCCCACACACACACACACACACAACCAAGACCTAGTACTCTATGAACACTCTCCTACACAAATGTTTACAGACTTCATCTCCATGCTGCTACTTGCACCATGCACTTTGCCTCACTTGCACCTTGTTAACTCAGGTTTTTGCACTCCAGTAACATACCTCAAGACTTCTGAAACACTGACAGACCAGAATGTATGCTCACATTGTCTGTTATGTTGTCTGTTATTATGTTACTGTTATCTGTTATTTCCATGCCTGATATCTTGATATCTTTGCACTTTATGTCTTGTGAGTTGTGATGACCTATATACATCTCAGTTGTATGTCTTAATTTTAACTGCACATTGGAGCTTTGAGAAATGCAAGTTCAGTCTGCATGCAATGTACTGTTGCAGTGCTTGATTGACAATACAGTTCGCTTTGACTTTGCTTTGACTTTGAAATGAAATATTTTTGGTGTGTTGTAATATGTTAAGATGCCAATTTTATGGATTTCAGTATTTTGTCACATAAACAGACAAGTTCACACTAAGTCATGTAATAGTTCAGGATAGTTAAATAATGCTATTGAATCACGGTGCATTGAATGAATTATTGGAAACTGCTCAGGTTAATATATATGACTATGATGACATCCAGACATCCAATGGGCTGGCTTGTTATGCTTGTTATACTTGTTATACTGTAGCGTTGCCAACCTGAAAAAGGTAAATTTCTTTAACTGATTGATCTAAAACTTAATCTTGTCATTGTATGTCAGTATGGTAATGACATTCACATGGGGAAATATCATGCCTAAGATAGTGTCTCCATCTGGCTAAGTTGCAAATTTAAAAAAATGTTTTGGATTGTATGTTTATCATTTACATTGCTAGCCCAGCATCAACACATTAGCACTCAAGCATGTACTTACACTTACTGTAGATACACAGACACATGTCTCTCTACACTCTGACATACTCAATGATAATTACATGCACACATGATTTCATATAGGCAGTCTCATGTGTGCACACATGCATACACACACACACACATGCACACAAATTCACATTGGCAACCTCACATGTGCACACTAAAAAACACAATGCTGACCTTTTCTCTTTCACTCCCCTCCCATGCATACAGACACACACACACACATACTCAATACTTAGTCGATGACTCTGACGAAGACATAATGTCGAAACGTTAGTCTTTTTTGCATCAACAAAAAGACTGCAAGTTTCATCAGTGTGCTCCTGTCCTCTCCTTAAATAAGACTCAATAAAAGATGCCTGCCACACTTACATGAACGTGTCACCCATAAAATAAAAAGAATAAATACTATACACAGATGAGGGAGCATCAACATGCACACATTCCATTCTTTTCATATTTCTTCTCACCTTTCTGTCTATAGTGTGTGTTTTACGTGTCTGTTTTTCTCTGTTGGAACAATAAACATTTGTTTGTTCAGACTCAATTGCATATTGTTCTCTTGGCAAGATCTTCCTGATGTCCAGGTTAGTTGGGTGAATTGGGGTGGGTAGGCTTTGGCTTCGTCAGTGGATCCTTTTGAGGGGTGTTAGGCAAATTGTAATGGGAATGGGTGGTAAGTAGGGAAAGTTAATAAGTGGAACCCATTGCACACTGGTCACTACATGGTAATAGAACACAAAAACAATACTTTTTCTTGTGTTGCCCCACATGGATAGGGTCTGAGATTACCTTTGAAACAATGCATTTGGCTGATCTTTATAGGCTATGCAGTACCAGGACATTAAAGTTCACCAGTAGTCAAACTACCATTTTACCTCAACTGGTGTTGTGATGGATTACCAATTGTCTATGGTTTTGACTAAGTAACTTAGCATAAGTACAGAATGTTGCCTATTAAATGGAATTCAAAGCATATGTGGATGTGGAGTATGTGGAGCTGTCTATTGCATGGAAGAGTCATAGGACAGAGTTAAAAGTACAGTAGGGTAGCATTTCAGTTGAGTTCATCAGCCAAACCAATTAAGGAAGGGTCCTCATGAGCCCTCTAGGAGGGAGGAAAGCTGATCGGGGTATGGACCTCAGGTGAAGTTGGTCGCCGTCCATTAAAGGGCAGGTGGGGGGTTGATGGCAGGGGAGAAAGGGACAGACAGAAGACTTGACACTCAGCAGTGATGATCAGGGCTAGACTGGGACCAAAAAATTGCATGGTCATTTGTGTCCATGCATGGCAATCCACCAAGGTTTTATTAAATAATAACTTCATGGCAAGCTAAAATAACAAGAATGTAAGGTGGACACATTGCATGAACATAACTGATGTACTGTAACTACCCCAATATCCTTCATGAAAAATATCTGTAATGACAGCCCCAGCCAAAAAATGACCGTCAGTCCACAGGGCATTGCCCTGCCCTATGGCCAGCCCATGTAGATAATTGAAGTATATAGGGGCAGAAGAAACAAAAGAGGCTACAAGACTAGCCCTTACTAGCCTACATAGCTTGTATTCCTCATACTACATGTCTAGGTGAGGAGAGCGAGAGCAATAGAAAGAGAGAAAGAGAGAGAGAGAGAGAGAGAGAGAGAGAGAGAGAGAGAGAGAAGAGTTGTACAAGATGGCAAATGTGGAGTTTGTGGCAGCATTAGGCTACCACAGCATAACTAAGGTATGGTGCACGGCAGCTCATCAAACCAGTAGGTATGGTCAGCGGTCACTTTGCCCCAGCCAGGCGAGAGTTAACAGCAGAGGAAGGCCTTCTAAAAAAAAGCATCAGGAGTGAATCCTGTGAATCCTGTACAACCCTCTTTCTCCTCTCTCTCTCTCTCCCTCTCCTCACTCTAGCTAGATTATATGACACATATCATGAAGTGATATCCTCCTAGATTGGCCTAACCCTCTTGTTTCTGTTTCTTTTTGTCTCTCTTGCCTCCTCTGCCCCGACGCACTGGCTGAGTGATGAACCTCCCTGCCACCAACCCTACCCCACTACGGATGGTGACCAACCCCCTTTTCTCTGAGGCCCGTGATGGAACTGGCCTGATGGCCCCCTGATGACCACTACTTAGATGGCGACCAACACCCAATGAACTCTGATCCCACTCCAATTACTGACTAATCCCACACTCCAACTACTGACTCCATCCCTTGGCCCTGACTGTCACACAAACTATGTGTATATCATCTCTGACTACATTCAGTACTCATACTGTTTTGTGTTAACCATGGTCAATCTATGCATCAGACTTTACGGATACTTTATTAGGCCCCAGGCAGGTAGGCTGAGTCCATGAGGCGTGGATCTGCCCAAGGTTTCTTCCTACATAACAAATTATTTACAAAGCGAGGGAGTTTTTCCTTGCCCCTGATTCTCATGGATGCTTCCCGTACTGTCTTTAAAGCGCCGCGAGACAATGTACTGTATTTGTGCGCTATACAAATAAAATTGAATTGAATTGAATTGAATTGATGATGGCCCATGCAACATCCTAACTATATGGAGTGTCAAAGAGAAAGGTTTTCAAGTCTAGACTAAGAGTTATTGACAATGTCCGCCTCGCAAATGTAAAGAGAGAGAGACTTCCATAAAAGAGGCACCTTGTAGCAGAAAGCTCTTTCCCTATCATAGATTTCAAGGAGAGTAGCATTAGGGGATCTTAGGGGTCTCCCAGGGCAATGAGGGATAAAGGGATAAGTAGGTCTGTGATATATGCTAGTGCTTTGTAGGTCAAGTTGAGTATTTTGAAGTCAATAATGCTTTTGACAGGATGCCAGTGTAGGGATGCAAGAATTGGGGAGATATGTTCACAGTTCTTTGTTGTAGTGAGTGAATGAGGGAGAGTTCTAGCTGCTGCATTTTGAATTAGCTGAAGGTTTCCCTCCATTGATAGATGGATAGAGAAATTACCCTTGAAATAGTGCATTTGGCATTTTGTTCATAATGCCTATGGGGTCTACTGGGACTGAAAACTACCATATCACTTATCACAATAACTAGCTTCATTCTGGTCACTTCATTGCATACAAACACTATTTTCATGTTTTTTTTTAAATGTTCCCCCACAAAGATGGGGTCTTACATTGACATCTCGTAGAACTCTCTCTGTGTACCCCACTTACAGTAGACATGTGAGAAACATATTATTGTGCCAACCTCCTAGACTGGCCTAAGTCTAAGCCTAAGTCTACTCTGTCCCTATGTACTACAATAAGTCTAAGCCTAAGCCTAAGTCTACTCTGCCCCTATGTACTACAGAAATGTTTCTGCCGGCCGCTATTGGCCCCTTCACTTTGAGAAGCTACAATTTAAATGCTACCCTACTATTGACTCTATCGCCTAAACTTTTAATTTGCTTTACAATGCTGCAAACTATGCTTCTTTTTCATAAAGCTCCATCCGGATGGGGTCTAAAACCATCTTGGAAACAATGCATTCGGCTATTTTTCAAATTTCTGAATTCTGCCTGTCCTCTGCATGTGTGTAGCATATGGGTAAAGAATCACACAATCTAAAACTATCAAAACATCCTTGATTATCTATCCTGATGCATTTTTTTTTTTTACAGATATACAACCTATGCCTTTAATCTCATAGCAACTTTAATGAATGCTTTCAATTTGGTTTGTGTAGAACACTGGCAAAAAAACAGTGAAGACCGTAGTCTACTGTATGTCAAACAATTCTAATTATGGAAAGACATTACCAAGACTGCTAAAGAACAACAAATACTTTATTTCCATCCGTTCAGGATATGAAATTACACAATGACGAGACAGGCCTATGTCGTTCAGAGTTTCAAATGTTCAAAAAGTCAGGCAGAGTCAGAAGTACAGCAGAAGTTCTTCAGAGAGCTTTATTACGGTACCGGAAACTCACGCCGTGTTGCTAACAGACGTAGTCTAACAAGGAAAGGTTTCAACAATCTTTTATACCCCAACACAAACACCTTACATCCCCCAGTATGGTATGCTTGTCATTTAGATGAAATCTTTAGTAAACAACACCCAAGGATATATCTATAGCAACCCCTATCTATGGAGGCTCGTCTGGGCACCCTTGCCCTTCAAGAGAGGCCTAGGCGGCCTAGTGGCGTCAGCCACACTAGTAACTTAGACCCAGTTTGACATACAAGTTATACACACAGGATGGGGAGAGCATACATGACATACATTTAATGATGGAGAAATCTCCCTGCTTACATTATACATACCTATGCTGCATGCTTAAGGCACACATACATGTTACGCGTGTCACACACCCAGGTCAGGACAAACTGTCCATGTAGTCAGGATTTCTCCCCACACCTATGCCCCCAAATCCAAAATATTGCAATAAAGATAAGACATGAGCCAAAGTGCCGTAAAATAAAAACAAGAAGCAGAGCAATAATATAGAGACTAATATAGTAAAAGTATTTAAACTAATTCAGTGTAAGAAAATTAAACCTCTCATACCTGTAATATAAATTAGTTAAACTTATAAATATCAAGGCTAAGGATAATCAGGATGCTTAATGAAGACAAAATATACTGAATAGAAAACAAGACAAATATATGTCACACCACTATAAGTCTCAAACTTCGCACAATTATAGGGCACTGTGTTGGAAAATATCACAATTTATACATTTTCATACCTACATACATCACTAGTGGCTATATGTAGTATATTGTATATTATCCAAAGCCATATGATACATGATGTAGCCACTACACAACTTGTGTATTGGGATGAGTAAGAACTGATTCGATTTTGGTGGCGATCGGTGATCCACAACACCATCTGTGACCACACTGTCTTGGGGGAGGTCTGCGCTCTCTGAGTGCTTTTCTAGTGTTATTTTGTTTTTATTGTTTAAAGAGACTTTCATATGACACTTTTTCTCTCATTATTTCTTCACCTCTTCCACTCATTCTATTATTACACCTCTCACAGTCTCTGTCTAGAATGTATTGAATTGAATGGAATAATGAAAAATGAATGAAATGAAGGCATAACCTATTTGCCCCACAACACACAACATTGTCCGTTTACCCAAATCCAACTAATGACTTGTGTGCAGTATTTCTTTGCTTTTGTAATCAACATGATATTTTACCAATTTAAAAAAAAACTTATTAACAGAGCAAAAATGAAGATGCAACTATAACAGAATTGCCTTGTG
Organism: Sardinella longiceps; assembly: GCA_027497455.2. Lineage (NCBI taxonomy): Eukaryota > Metazoa > Chordata > Actinopteri > Clupeiformes > Clupeidae > Sardinella > Sardinella longiceps. Next base: position 818 of record JAODXP020004915.1, on the reverse strand, counting down.
TGTTAAAGCATGTGTATGTGTGTGCGGTGCTGAAGTGCTTGATAGGAGGCAAAATAAGTGTTCGTGTCCGTGTTCAGAAATCACCATTGAAAATTTAGCAGCTTGCTAATCCGACAGTTCAGAGTCGCTGTCATCGGAACTATCAAAAGGCATCGGCGGACCATCTCTTCCAGACAACACTTGTAGATAGCTGCTTCTCACATGCTTCCTCGTCTCACTGATTTGTTGCTGCTTCTTCAGAAGTACGCACTGCAGACCTTTAGTCCCCTCCTCACGTAGACCCCACAGCTCACCTTTGAAATTTGACACAAAAAAATCAAACACGTTAATGGAGTTTCTTAAGTAAACATTGTACACATTGTGCCATGTATGACTTAAAAACTATGTACCTTCCAATCTATCTCTTCGAAGCGTGCACAACAGTTCTTTCAGGGTTTCTTCCTGACGCAACAGAGATCGCCAGTGTTGCTCCATCTCTGCAACCAGAATGTCCTTTTCCTCGGCCAGTCTCCTGATGGACATGATGATGTCAAATGCCCTTCTTTTTGAGCGTAGATCGACAGAGCCTATAACAAATTTAGATCACTTAAATCATTTCGTTTTGAAAAGTTTCTGGAATAATTTTGAAATACGTTTGAGGTTGTTATTATCATTGTACACACCACCATGTGGACGCTGCCATGGCCAGAGTGCCTCAGTGGAGAGAATGGTCTCCAAGCAAAGTGATTCTGTGTCTGGAACCATACTATTGTATCTCTCAACAACAGACGTGAGAGTCCCCTTTTCCTCCCTGATTTTCCTCCGAATTCTGGCACGAC